>JAFLHD010008931.1:0-35094 GCA_018856295.1 Blastosporella zonata
CTTGCTGGACGGAACAGGCTTGCTGGACGGAACAGGCTTGCTGGACGGAACAGGGGGCTTGCTGGAAGGAGTGTGCTCGCTGAACGTAGTAGGATTGGTGGACAGAGAAGGACTCGGAGGTGTACTGGACGGAGAAGGCTTGTGAGGCTTGCTAGCCCAATGTGGTGTCTTAGAAGCAGCAGGGTCGCTCAGAAGGATAGAAGGTCTCGGTGCAATAGATAGGGAAACTGTTGCCTTGGTGGATGGGCCGGGTGTCCCAGACTTGCTGGACGGAACAGAAGTATTTAATCGAAAAGATTCTCTAGCTGTAACAGACTCCCCGGACCCGACAGATTGTGTAGACGTAGCCGAAGCCGGTAGCGTGCCTAGAACACGGGGTCTGCTGGGAAGGTCAGATGCCACAGGCGTGCTTGAGGGAGCTGACAGCTTGCCGGAGATCAAGGAGTCGGCGATTGCAAGTCGCATGCTTGATCTAGAGGTGGATTCAGACTTTCTGAGAGAATATGCATCGCCCAAAGAGCCAGAAAGCTGTGGTACCAGCGGGGACGTTGAGACACGCCACACGGACTCTGGGAAGGTCGGGGGCAGCATAAGAGGTTTGTCGAACCCAGGCGAGGCGGGTTGCGCGATTCCGGAAGAGCCAGAAAACTGTGGTGCCAGCGGTGACGGTCTTGACGGGAAATTCGGGGGCGGCATGAGAAGATTGACAGATCCATGAGAGGCAGATTGAGGCTTGTTGAAAGGGCGCGCGTCGCCGGAAGAGCTAGGAAGCTGTGACGCCAGCGGCGACGTCGGGCACACGGTAGGTGTTGCTGGGAAGGTCGGCGTAAGACGATTAAGAGAGGCGGCCCATTCTGGCGTCCTAAGGTAACACGAGTTGCCGCAAAAGCCACGCCACTGTGGTGCCAGTGGCGACAACGGGTTCAGACTCCACACGACAGGTCCTAGCGGGAACACCAGGGGTAGCATAAGAGACCGAGGGTCTGAGGTACCTCTTCCTTCAGACTGGGTATTCAAGGTACATGTATTCAGACGTCTCTCGGCAGTCGCGGACGCAGATAGAGGTGCAGTCGTCACAGGTGTGTTGCGCAAGGTTCCTGTAGATGAACCCTCTAAAGGTGGCCAGTTCTCGTCGCCAGTTTTCCTTCTTTTTGGGCTTTGCACCACTATCTGAGGGAGGCTCCGTTTCTTTGAGTTCACCGACGGCGGATTGTCGTGCTTTGGAGAATCTGGGCTGCCTGGGAGGAACAATGGTTGCGGGGTAATAATCGTCGACGACGCTTCCATAGCTGTCCGAGTCTGAGTGGATGGGCGTGGGTCTAGCGTCCGGGAGGTCGATACTTCAGGTGATCCGGGCTCCAACCTAATCGCAAAGTCAATATTCCGAAAGAATCAATCTGCCTGGCAGCAAGTCGGACACACCATTTGATAAAAGGGGTAAATATCTTAGTGCTCACTTCCACGCATTCTTCAGAGGTCAATTCGTCTGCGAACAATGCAAACATGTGGAGCCAGTCGTCGGGTATGAAGGGCCCACCTTGTTCGACCGTGTCCATGATCGAGATAAGAGAGCCGTCCAGGACGAGAGCATGCGCAAGAGGCTGTAGCCTCGCTTTAACAACGCCTTGGAATAAAAGAAGAATTCGCCACACCTGAAATTGATGGTCCTGGATACGAGACTTCATAACGTGCGTCATATATGTAATGAACCATCGCGCGCCATAACTCAGTCGTTCTGTGAGCACGAATTCTGGCGGCGGAGCCTCAGGGCGGAGACGGCGAGCCCTGCGCAAATACGTTTGGGCCACCGAAGGGAGCCGATAAGCAGATTTTTTGACGTTCTGGGCGATCCAGGGAGGGCTATATGGCTCAATACGGATGCCCGACATGAAGAGAACGAGTATGCCAACAGAATGGGTGGGTTTCGCAAATGAAAATGTAAAGGCGGGCTGGCCGGCAGATCGCTGTGTGTGGAGGAAGTAGAAACGCGACAACCTGGTTCTAAACCTTCACGGCAAATGCCGAATGGGGTTAGACTTCCCTCTTTGCTCGAGAACTTTAAACTCGGGTGGCGCCAGGTGAATCATGGATAAGACCAACGCATGGCTCATAGAAATTCCGGGTTTCATTGATCATCGCATCACTTGCCTCTTTGAATTTTTAATGCTGAATTCGTTTCTAGACTGATATTTTAACTTGACGGCTAAACTGGACGTGGGTCTGATGAAATTTCGAGCTCTTAGTAGGATTATCGTTTCTCGTGATGTGAGCTTGGCGCTCGTGTTCTCGTGTAGCTATGAAATTCACCCAACTACGGTGTACCATCTGTGTCAGGTAGGATTCTAATTGTAGACTCTTGACCTTCGTCTTGATTTCAATTGATTGCCCTTCATTGCTGGCTATTAGTCACATCCGATGTAACGTTGAGATCTCTTACGATACTCTCAGTGAAAACAAGTCGATTTAGCCAATCTTAATCATTTCACATGATGCTATTAGTATTATCTCATATGTTGTATGTTTAACTATATATTCCATTCTCGCGCTCACTGCCACGACGGATGTCTATGCATGAGGAAGAACAGACCCTGGAGATGTGACCGGCGGTGTGCCCATGCCTCAGTCGTGGCAAACTACAGAATGCCGTGTCTCTAAACTCATGCTTGACTGCTCCGCAGCTGCCATTCACTGTGAACCACAAAAGTACGTTGTAATTAGCCAGCCTGGATGCTCCAGTCTTCCTGACACAAAAATCGTTGATCCTGCTAGTTTTTTAAATAAGGTTTGACAACCCATGGTGGGCTTCGAATACCAACTGGAACGTATCAACAAGCCACCCACTTTTTTCAGTGCGCATCTGCATTTTCAATGGGTCTCTGCAGCGATTGTGGTACACTTTTTCTCAATCTAGCGAAGCTTTGCGCAGAATGATTCTCCTGCAACCTTAAACACGCGAGTTCGATTCAGAGGCTGAAGAGTTGCGTTTCGCAGGTGCACTACAAAGTTGACGCGTTGACGGGAATGTGTTCAGAGGAAGCTGCGACGACAGACGATGATTCAGCCCAGGAACGTCACTCTAAATTACAGAACTAGGAGATAACATGCCTAATTGGAAAGAGATCGGGGTTCATGTTGTCTATAGGGGACTAAGGAAACCACGGTCCACGTGTAGAGATGACAGGTGGAAATCAAGATGAAGGTCAAGAGTCTACAATTAGAATACTACATGGTACACCGTAGCCAACTTAACATTTCTCAGTGGACTAGCCTGTCATCGAACGCTATATGTACCGTCTTTCTAATTTCTAATCGCCGGTTTACTCCCTCAAAAGAGGCAGTGATTTAATATTTTTGTCGATCGACCCTTCGCCACGCGGACCGCACATCCCACAGTCCGGCACCCGTTCCGTCTATCCGAGGTTGAATCGGAACGACACACGTTCATAGAAAATTTCGAAGCTTCACTGCCCCCTATTGAGTTAGCTTTCCAGCGCCACAAATCCTCTTGCAGTGTAACATCACAGAATCTTCCAACAGCATGATTATTAGGGTAAGATTCCAATCTAGGGTGAGCAAGCTGGCGCAGCAAGCGAGTAATACGGATCCGGAATAATACATAGTCCAGAGAATCAAACATCCCATCCCCATCCATCCCTCGCGCACTCGGAGAGCATTTATTTGCCACCAGTTGTGCCGAGACCCATGGAGCTCTTGAAGGTATCGTAGATCCACCATTGGAAGCCAGTGAGGGTACCTATATGTGTGCGTCCATCAGCGGTGGCTCTGGAATATCAAGAAGTTGTGTGAAAAGACTCACCGATCATGATAACACGTGTGCCGAGACCCTTGGTGGCGAGAGACACGATGCCAACCTCGCTAGCGATCGTTCCAGCGCTCTTGCCCTTGTTCTCAGCCTTGCCGAGGAGGGACACGAGCGAGTCAGCGGGGTGGGAGACGATGGCGCAGACGACACCAGCGAGGTAACCGGAAGCGAAGGTGACGCCGAGCTGGGTGGTCTTGGAGTAAGAGTCCTTGGGCTTGGTGAAGACGTGGGTGTAGAAGACCTGGACGATCTTTTCGAAGAAGAAGAACTTGGCCATGGTGTAGGGGATCTGCACAGGGGTTAGCCGGAATTTTTGTGGAAGCTGAATAGAGAATTACGAACCTGACGCGACCACAGAGGAACGAGAGAGCCGAAGGGGTAGCGGGTCTCAAGCTTGGTGCGCTGCATCTCCTTGATAGCAGCACCGAAGGCGGTTGGGAAGGTACCAGAAGGGGAGGTCTGGATCTTGACCTTGGCCATCTCGAGAGGGCAGAGGGCGATGTCGGCGAAGACCTCAGCAGAGGCGGAACCAGCGAGCCAGATGGCGGGCTTGTACTTGGAGGAAGCCTCCTCTCCAGCAAGGTTGGAGTAGAAGTCCTTGAAGACTTCATAAAGACCGTACTTGAACATGCCCTGTGCAGAGTAGCCGAGGAGGGTGGGACCGAAGCCCTTCCAGATACCGTTGGCACCCTCCTCCTTGAGGAGGAGCTTGATAGAGGGGACCAAGCCGGTGTATTTTGCGGAGTTGACCTATGAGAGATTGGTTTGGGCTCGGAATTGACTGGATAGACATACGAACCTGCATGTTACATTTTGCGACATCCAAAGGAGTGATACCGGCGTGGGTAAAGCCACAGGCAATGGCACCGCCGAGCATGCACTTGGCATAGTAGTTGACGTCGTGAGGGACAGGTCCAGCAAGTCTAAGTCTGTTTAGTCGGGACTGAAAATTTTTGAAAGATTGGAAATATACCTGGAATCCCACTTGGGTGTGATGGCGGCCATTTGAGGAAATAAAAAAGGTATCTAGGGAAGTCTAGGCTCGACTGGAGGTGAGTCCAAGAGCAGAGAAGGAGGGGATGGAGATAGGTGGTGGTGGTTGAGAACGAGGGTTCGTGACAAGTGATCGGACTTTTTTGTGAGCCGTGTTGTCCCGGACTTGACCGGACCAATCGCACGTGCCGACCACATATAATTTATGCTTGGACGCTGAGTTCATGGACGGCGACAGCGACGACGACGAAGGCAACTAGCTTACTTGGTATAGTTTTCACTGCCAGCTACCCCAAGTGAACCACATTCGTCAGCCTTGCACGGGATTGACGGGAGGATTGATCACATCCACATAAAAAGCCATGCACGATAAACCTACCTCATCTTCCATGGCTCCCACTGCCGTCTCCCCCACTGCCTTCTCGACCACTCTCCCCGTTCTCAAGCGCTCAGTGCAGCCCAATGCAGCCCCCCGCACCGCCTTTGCCTTCGATCCCATCGAAAGCTCCCTTGCAGCATTCGGCGCCGGCGAATTTCTCGTCGTAATGGACTCTGAGGATCGTGAAAACGAAGGGGACCTCATCATCGCCGCCTCTCACTGCACCACAGAAAAGATGGCTTGGATGATCAAGCATACCAGGTCGGTTCGCTGATGTCATTCATATCTACTCAGCTTACCCCCAGCAGCGGTTACATTTGCATCGCCCTCCCTGGTGATCGCCTCGGCGAACTCGACATCCCCATGATGGTCCCCGACAACCAGGACCGCCACCGTACCGCCTACACCGTCACCGTCGACTACAAGCACGGTATGCCGGGTCTCCTACCCTGACTCAGGAGATCTCATTCGGATTTTATCACAGGCACAACGACCGGCATATCCGCGGCCGACCGCTCCACAACAGCACGCGCGCTCGCCTCGCCGACGTCCCTCCCATCGGACTTTACACGACCGGGACACATGGTGCCCCTTCGTGCACGCGATGGCGGCGTCCTCACACGTATGGGTCACACCGAGAGCGGCGTCGATCTCTGTCTCCTGACAGGTCTGCCACCCGCGGGTGTCCTATGTGAACTCGTCAATGACGACGCAAAGGGGACCATGGCACGGAGAGACGACTGCAGAGCGTTTGCGGACAGGTGGGGTATCAATATGATTAGTGTGGAGATGCTCGCAGAGTGGCGCAGGACACACCCAGATGGACAATAATTAATATTTGAAATTGGAGGATGGATGTCTATTCTGATATAATATTTCTTTGGATACTAAAGCTTTTCTCCTATTTGCTTTTCCCGATCGCCTCGCCAACCTGTCAATTTAGGTGAGTTCTGTGAAAGCCAAGACCACGGTGTCCACACCTTTACAAGGGTCTCGATAGGCTGCGTCGAGTTCTGCACAATATCCTCATCGAACCTATCATTCATATTTCAGCACCAGTCTACAGTGGATAGCCCGCACTTACTCGACGACTCCTTTAGGGAATACCACCACGACCGTGCTTCCACCATATGCAAAGTATCTTCAGACCCTGAGTCAACATCACATAGATATCCCAGGGGGGTAAATACGTACCCCAGCTCGTCGCCCTTTTTGAGCACTCGACCAAGCTCGGCGCCACCGGTCCATACCACACTTCCCACAAGTAGTGCTCCAATTGCCACTACAGCAGCTGTCTTCCCCGATCCGGCGTGCTCAAGATACAACACGGACCTCCGGTTTGCCGTGAACACATCAAAGCCCGGCTCGTTCACTGCCTGCGGGTTGACTGTCTCCAAGGCTTATTAAACATCTCCTTTGCACAAGGGGCCCGTAATACGCACCGGTGTAGTACTGCCCTGGAACGTCGACGATCTCACGGACCGTACAGTCGATGGGCGCGTGGAAGCGATGATAATCCGCTGGCGCGAGGCGGAATATCGCGAGGGAAGCAGAAGTGAAAGCCTCTGCGCGGGGAGAATCTGCGGACAAGGTGAGTAGGGCAGGAATTGTAAACCGAGCGCCTTTGATCCTGGGTTGCGCTCTTAGTGACCAGCCTTGCGATAACGATGGATGGAGGCGAACCAGAAATGCTTTGCTTGATCGGCAGAGTGGTATACCGTCAGACGTGAGTCTGCAGCACTGCATACCGTGTCGGGCTGGGAATCGATGAGACGAGCGCCTGGCTTGAGCTTGCTGCAACCTCCAATGATTAAGGACACAGACGTTCGGAGACTCTAAATAATGGCGCACCGCGTGAAGAACTCGTTAAAGCAGGTGTACGAGGCGAGATTGGGCTGCAGCAACTCGCTCGTGTCGAGCCCGTAGGTCTTCACGAATGAGGGGATGGACTTGACAGATTGGGGGCTATCAAATATGTGGCCTTCCTTGACGCTCTGCTCGCGCAGAAGATGCTCGACCGTTTGAGTCCCGAGCACCTTGGCACGTCCACGACCGTAGAACAAGAGGTGCATGCCCACTCTGCAATGACGTCACTTCAGATTGACCCTGGAGGGGTACACTACAACACTATCGTACCGCGCATAGATAGGCATGTATTCGAAGATGGGCTGCTTCGTTTGACGGATCATCACGTAGTTGCCTACATGATAGGCAGCAGCGACTTTCTCGATGCCAGGTATGAGAGCATGGATCCACGGCACCCGTAACAAAGAATGCATTGGAGTGTGGATGCCTTGAGCGACATCGGGCTCTGCATCAGAGTGATCGACGAGCGCCGACAGTGCTGATGCACAGTGATCAGCAGACGCATCGGGGAGGTTCAATGGCTGGATTTGTTCGATGGGGTGAAGGGACGAAGAGGACATGGTGGCGGTGTGGAACTGAAAGGTCAGCTTGCAATGAGTACTACTAGCACTCTCCATGATATCGCAAGGGGCATCATTGATAAGCACGTTCGTGAAAGTCGTTGTATATATAGAAAGTCAGGGTCAACGTTACATGTCATTTATTATTTTAAAGAGAACCTCCACGGAGGTTTCATAAGTACACCCCTACTTCGATCCACAGACGTTTCTCTTTGGGACAAATGACCGATAAGGAAGATCTAGCTGCAAGCTGGATCTGACATTTTCTATATGCGTCGATCTTATGGCGCGCCACATCAGGATACGTCGTCCCCCTTTGGTGAATTAAGGGACCGGAGCTCCGTTCCAAACCAGATGCAAAAATCCATTCCGTAATGACTGATATCGATACACATATCTTTGCGTTGTGATGAAAAAAGGTCCTTCCACAAGCTTCACCCAACTTTGTCAGTACAATCAAAGCCTTCATGATACTCTTCCCCACACCGTGCACAGACTTTGGCCTCACATCGGCATATATAGCACACCGCTCCTGTGCGTCCCTCTGCCAGCCGCCGGAACACCGTCTCGCAGTAAGGCATCGGACAGAAGAAATACTCGGCCTGACCCATTCCGCGTACATATACTAGAAACGCATTGCGCAGCAGTGCAGCTTCCTGTGTCATAGGCAACACATCACGTATGACGGTGTACGGGACATACTCTTCACACCCAGCGAGACACCGTAGAGGAGCAAAGTGTGCACCCGCAAAGGGAATCAAGACGTACTGCAGACATTCCGCGCAGTAAACATGTATGCAAGACAGCTTTGTGGGTGCCTTTGGAGTCCGCTTGCACACGAAGCAGCGCTCTCCAGTGTCGTCAGGATTTATGTCGGCAGCTGGATCTCCGTCCGCAAGAACCGCAGTGGCTGCTTTATGGCCAGCATCACCGAGGACAACGAGCGCCGGAGCTGCGAGGTCGAGCGTGACCTTATGACCGCCCAACTCTTCCTGCAGCCTCGTATAACCACCGTCTACAATTGTGCGAATCCCACGCAAGTCGAGCTTCAAGACGTGCCGCTGCGCTTCCACTTTCTTCAGAAGTTCCAGCACCTTGTCTTGAGCACGTTTGCCGTTTTCTGGCCCCCCTAAAACCCTCACCACCTGCCTCCGCGTGTCTAACTTGACAAATAAAGAAAGATCGGAGTCGTTGATCATCTCTATTTGCCTGGCGCTGATGGACATCTCGAAGTATTCATGCCAGAGCGCCTGCGTCCGTACCGGGTTGCTCGTCAACATCACCTCACCCTGCAAAACCTGATACAGCGCCCGATTGATCGTCTTGAATGCAGCACATAGTGTCCCTGCTGCTGCGTCAGCATACAGATGAATGTCAACTGGCGGATGTGTGCCGCAGTATACAACGAGAGTGCACTGTTGTGCACGTGCATCCTCGCTCAGGTGCTCGATGAATCCGCTAACGGCCTGGTATCTGCGTTCAGATATCTGGTAATTCGCGTGAAACACTTTCTGCAGTGATAGAGACTCGCCACCGAGGTACGCCTGCGATTGGTTATGAACGTGTAGAACTGCGTCCAGCCCATCGTAGAAGCGCGCAAATGCGCTATGCTTGGTACTCCTAGGATCTATCGTAAGACGGTAGAAGCGCTCAAGATAGCCCCCTCTTGAAAGCGTGTTCTCAATGTTGTCGAGAGGGCATTCGATATAGGTCGGAGCGTTCTTGCAATGTGTATGCCGTGTGTCCATTGCGAGCTTTGCGAGCTCTGTCTCATCCACGTCTACGGGAAGTCCGCTGATCCTCACTGCAGGCATATCTCCATTCTTCTGTCGTTTGGCACGCTCGGCTTTTATTTTCCTACCGCAGACAATTTGTCTGTTTAGTCGCTCTTCGTGTTCCTTGGCCTTGGTGATTGTGGAGTAATAAAACCACACAGATCGGGATGGGGCCAACCATTCGATTCTGACCGTTCTGCACTCTGATGGAGACTGAATGGTCTCCAGTTCCCGCCGTGCGGTTAATAGCTGCGAGTTATACATCTGACCATGCAGTTGGGTGACTGCATTGTCTGCCTGCTGTGGTGTTGCGAACATCACGGTGATATCGGACCGTACCTCGTGGTGGTAGATATTTAGGTCACTGAATCCTTTTTCCTCAACAACACTTTGGATGAGCTCGAGAGCCTCTGTTTGAGATATGTCTGGCGGCAGGTTGGATATGATAGCGTGGCGGGTGTCAGATCTGGTCACAATGTGTGTCGGAGAGCAGCCATTGTCGAGACCGAATTGGACGGTGCAATCGAAGAGATCGCGCTCGACCACGACTTCACCTTCCTCGCCCGCATCAGCCTAAGAGTTGATTTTGTCAGCGTAATTTGCTTTCTGCATCGCCTGCTTACATTTGTAACTATTTTCAGGTCGTATGGTGTGTCTTCTCTGACATCGGCCCGTTCTGTTTCATTGCTGTGCACACTCTCGGATTCAGTCCACTATAAATGTTCTTGGTCAATTCGTTGAGGCATTCAACATCGGTAACTAACCACAGTTGGCGGAGATGCGGCTCTTGATTGCTCGACATCTTCCAGGTCTGAGTTGGTGATGTGCTGATATCGACATGCATCTCCTTCTCTACAATATCCTTGCCCGAACGCCTTGCAAGGAGCTTGGATTTTTGAAGGCCGTATGGGCTCAGGTTGAGGCCAGTCGGCGGACCAGGTCTTCTCGTCGTCATCAGGTGACTTAGAGGCTACTGGATTATCTTCTTCACCAGAAGACAAGAGTGTTTGCACTGTAGAGTCCATCTTTTCGATTTCGAAAGGCTGCGGCGTGTCTTCTTTTGTAGATTCTCCAGCTGGTGGATCTATGTCTGCGCTATCTGCGTATTCGACCACTCGTTCAACCGTGTCAACGGGGTAGGAAGTATCAGCCGTCTTCTGGATAGGCTCCTTTGGGAACTCGTGGCGGTCCGCGCATTTTACTTTCCTGCAGCGGCCTTGCAGAAAAAAATCACATATAGGCTTCTTGGTGACGGCCCATGGAGAATAACCATTTTCCGATTCAGAATCAGGCCATGCATCAGCGCCAGGTGAAGTGTGTTCATCCTCCGAGTCACATTGGTAATCAGGAGCCTGCCAGTAGTTCCCGGCGATAACGGCAGCTGGAGCGTCTTCTTGTGATGAAACGGAAGGTCGAGGTGGTTCGATACTTTGAGAGCGCACTGGAGTTCGAGAGGGTGTTGTGTGTGGAGGTGTATCCCTTCGAGGAGTTCCAACCCCGGGGTCCGGGGTATTATGGCTAAAGCTACATCGCACACCTTTCTTGCAAAAACCTTTCACATGAAAGAGACATAGACGCTGCTTCGAGTCATCATGCTGCTGACCATAAGCCCCCCATTGTGATTGCGATTGCGATTGGGGTTGACGATGAGTCGACTGGTTCGTTTTTTCCCTCTCCATTGTCTGCCTTCTTGTCTCATGTCGTTTCTGTTCAGAGCATTGACCACTGCGTATATTGTCATCTTCGGGCGTCTGATGGTCGTCATAATTCCCCCAGCCTGAACCATTGTAATTCCAGCCAGCGGCTAAGGGCTTATCCTGGTCCGTCACTTGGCTACTGCTTTCTTGATGGGCCCATTCGCCAATGGGACTTTCCCACTCTGCACTTTTACCATCCTGTTGCTCTTCCACCGGCGCGTCCAGATGCTCTGGTGTAGCCTCCCATCCGTCTTTATAATTTCCCCAACCCCCATCATCGACGTCCTGGTGGCGCTGGTCATGGAATTGCTCATCTTCTCCTACTGCTCCCACTCCATGCGAACCATTGACGAATGAAGAGTTGCCCACTTCCATGTCGTGGCTATAGTGACATTTCTCGCCTCTTCTACATTGTCGCGAGCTCATGTAATATTTACACGGCTGCTCGTTGCGTTCGGCTTCCGGCATGCGTTGATGTTGGGCCTCGGTGTCATGATTAGGACGAATGGGAGGTGAAATATGGAGGTAGGGACAATCCTCGCCATTGCGACACGTGCCTTGAGGATAGAATACGCATAATTTGAGTGTGGGGACTGCTATGGCTGATCTCTCATCGCCACCAAGACCATCGCCACCAAGTTGGCTGGGTGGTGGCCGACTTTCGTGGAATAAGAGCGCGTATTCATTGGGTGTCAGCGAATGACGAAATCGACAGGTATCTCCTCGAGTGCAGAGGTCTTGGGCGTGGTATTTACAAAATGCTATGTCCCGCTTGGCAAGGGGGTCCGAATACTGGCTCCAGTGTTGTGTAAATATAGGTGGAGGCGCTGGATTTGGATGGGAGCAGGGTCTCTGATGGTCCCCTTCTGAAGGATGATGTGAGCTATCTGACAAGGGATTTGACGCGCAGATTGCGTCGGCAGATAGGTCATCTGAAGGGTTATCAGGGTTCATAATTTCTGAGCTCTCTGGTCCTGGCAAGCTCGTGCTGGAAGATTCTTCGTCGTTTGTTGCGGATAAAGTCTTAGAATGCGATGCATCTCGAACAGGCTTGTTATCTGCATTCATATCTAGGCCAGGGAGATCATCCACTGCATCCGCCAAAGCATCTGTATGATGGTCGCTAGCTCCCCGGTGTAGGTCTGTAATTGGGCCCCACTGAGCTAGTGGAAGGGAGTCCTTCGCATGTTCTTCTGCCGAACGATCTTCCGCCGTCTCCCCTTCCTGAGTATCTGTAGCATTGTAGCCCCATGAACTTGCCAATGGTCGCTCGCTGTTAGATTTTTCAACTTGCTGAGTAACAAAAGAGTTTTGTTGCTGTCTAGTCTCTGTAGGATCGCCCCATGGAGTTTCTGGAAGTGAATCGATCCCAGACTCTGGTAGATGTGATATTGCTGCGCCGTCATCCACGATATTTAGGGTAGTGTTAGTAGGCTTTGGAAAGTTCGGTTGCACGTTGCCTCCCCTGAATTCAGGATCAGGGCAAATTGAATCCCGCGTGTTGACAAGAAAATCGGCAGTCAGAACGTTCACAGCTTCGACATCGACCTCCTCATCTCTGGAGTTGACGTCGTCATGAGAGAAGAATCCGACATCTGATGTCGGGAGAGGTATAATGGCAGGCGTGGAGGAAACCTGAGGAAAGCTGGGCTGGCTGGAGTCAATGGGATGGGCTAATGGACACTTGTTTCCGTTCCTGCACGTTCGCCTGGCCCAAAATGTGCAAATCGAGCGTTCATGTTTCAAAGGGTCTGTCACTTCAAGCATGAACATTGAAGAGCTTTAGACATTCAGATATAGGTTCAACGTTGCACCACGCACCGGCTGGCTTTCGACTGTTTGTTATATGGGAAAAATTGCAATCCCCCCCCTTTGCGCATTTATTGGGTTGAAAGAAGACGCATCGTGCTCGAAGAGGCGAAGTTGAAGCAGCCCAAGATTCTGCCATCGTACCCCCACCGCGCAAGGGTTGAATAAATTAGTTCAACCTTTGAGAAGTGTGGGTAGGAATGTGCATCGCATGAGTTTAATCATGACTATCGATCATTTACAACGCGTACACAATATACAACAACACATATAGTATATGTATAGGGGATTCTCGCTCTGGATAATCATGACTCTCAAGTGAGATCACAATGAGATGATTCCCTTTGCTCAAGCAATCACCTTCTCCACACCAGCAGGGAAGGTATAACCTCCTTGGCGTCGTACCTAGGTTAAACAAGAATGAATGTCACAGTATGAAGATACAAGGAAACGGAAATCACCTCATCGAAGATCTCCATCTCCAACAAACTCTTATTGTGACCCCACAGAGCGCTCTCTTTTTTTCCGTCACGTACACACCGTGCAACCTCATCAGCTTGGAAATGCCACCCAACACCGACATATTCAAATACTTTCCGCTCCTCCTTGCTGACCTTTCCGCCTTCGCCAAAGTACGTAACTGTGAATTCCTTCGGACAATAGATCGGTGCTGGGATGGTAATGGTACCGCGTTCAAAACGTATGTTGACACCAGGATTCTGCGCAGTCAAGTTAATGCTACAACTGAGAATTGCTTGGGCAGCAAGATCGGCGCCAGCAAAGGTGACGGTAAAAGCCGTGTTACGGTCGACATTCGTGAGAGGTGTCTTGAGCATGCTAGCGCTGATATTTGTAGGACCCGAAAGTTTGTTGAGAGGGTTTTCGTATAGTGCAACAATGGCCTTTCTTGGTTTGTGAGATATTGCCACGCAAAGCTTGCGAAAGAGAACATACCCAGACAAGGGGATATGGCCCGCTGTATTTCATATTTTATTTTCATTACCTCTAGTAGCTGAAAGAAAACTTACAGATCAAGAATGGCTCCGCCTCCTAGAGCAGGGTCCAAAATTCGATGAGTTTTCGGTATGTCTGAGAAAAAGGGAAAGTTGAGTAAGGTTCATCCTTATCAAAACCAGCACTCACTTTGAATATCAAAATCTCCCGATAAATCGGCGTGAACAACAACAGGGGCGCCCAAAGAGCCTTCTTCGGCGATTTTCTTGACCTCGAGGAGGAGCGGTTGGAATCGCGTCCAGACCGCCTCCATAAAAAACACATTATGTTTCTTGGCAGCGGCGATAAGGGAACGGAGTTCGGCGGAATTGCAAGTGACGGGCTTCTCGCAGAGGACATGTTTCCCAGCCTTGATGGAATCCAGGGCGTTCTCATAATGGTATGTGTGTGGCGTCCCTTTATAAAGATTGATGATCAGATTGGCTTTCAATTGGACAATGCGACTAACCGATGTAAATCGCGTCTACGTTCTGCGCGCGGATTAAGAAATTTAAGTGCAGGATGCGAATAAAGTCAATCGCACCTTATCCGCGTAAAGTTCGCCATATGTCCCATAAGCCTTGATGGACTTGTCCCCGCCAGCAACGGTATCAATAAACTCCTGAGCCTTCTCGACCGATCTCGAGCCCACTGCAGCCACCTTGTGCATCACATCTTGGACGTCCCGACTTCGAAGAAAATGAGGTCAGATGTTAGGAAACTGTTATCGTACCCACGTCTTGGGATCAACAAGGAGGTCCTATGACACGGATACGTTAGTAGTTGCAGGGGTGACTTACACTGAGATGTACTAACCTTTACGAAGCATGCTGCGATATTCCCCGTGGAAATGATTCCCCAGCGCAACTCAGTAGTCTGTGCAGCCATAGCTTGATTAGATGGGTGTGGTGGAGGTTGTGGAGGAGCACCAACGAGATATTGAAAGCAATCCGGCCCGGTCGGTATGTCATGGTCGTCGAATTCCCGATGAATTCGTAGCATCCGTATCACAGCGTACAACCATGTCCAGTCTCCTGTCTTTGTCCGCGATCTCAAGCAATGTGTCGGGGCCAGATTCACCTCTTGCTAAATCATTAACAATCCTCTTTGAACACTCTCCCGTCCTCATATCGACACTTGAACCACAGCTCACGCAATCCTTATCGACGGCAACCCTCACGTCGTTTTCCCAGCTCATCGATAGAGCGATGGACTCAATAGTCAGTTGGGACACATCTCTACAATCGCAGTTCATATCAGGACACCCGCGTATCGGGGAAACGAAGAATCTATCTAATTTGAGCGCAAACGAGCAGGGAGGAGCAATTGTGAACCCAACACCCCCAGAAGTTCTTGGCCGTCTAACGCACCTGAACGCGTGTTACGAAGCGAGATACCCGGGGTTGCGATACATCACTTTCGTGAATGGGAGATCACGGCAAGCGATTGCAGAAGAGATGGAGGATAAACTTGCTTTCCATCATTCGCTTTCTCCAGACGCCCCTCCTGTTACCGAAATAGGGGGCATTGCTGTTGACAGCGAGGAATGGCGTGCAGAATTACGAAGAGCAATCGGAGATATAGGGTTGATAGCGAAGAGTAGATTGGCCCCCCTCGGAGTGGTATAAGACAGTATTGTGCAATCGGTTAAGTCCCTACAACAGACGACTCCATAAAGACCCCACGGCAGAGAACTCCCAGCTTATTGTACATGTTCCATATGTATAACAATGATCTATATCAAACGCGTCGTTCGGCTTGTTTTGCCTCGAAACTGGCCTTTATCTGGATAGACGAGGCAAGCTGAAAACGAGCAGACAAAAGTTCAGCGATTTGGCGAGACTCACCTCTTGCACCCTGCGCAGTCTTTCCAACCATCCCGGCCTCGCCTCATCAATTGCCACGTTGATTGCGTCAACTATCTCCTGCACCTCCCTCGGCACCTCCTTCAGTTCCTTCTGTGTTCTGTTAACTGTCTGATGTTGTGTTTGAGGCGATTCGCTGCGTGACGCTTCTTCTCGACGCTTTCGAGCCCACTGCTCCCTGTCCTTCAAGGAATTTTTCAGGTATTCCGAGTAACTTGGATCGGGTATGTTCATCGAGCGCAAGTGAACATCATATTCCTGGCACGGGTAATCAATACTAATTGTAGTCATCAACCGTTGGAGCTCACTTTACGTTTCTGGGCATCTCCCAGAATATCGAAGGCCTCGCGGATCTATATGGGAGTCAGATACCACCACAAAAGACTGCTGCTACCTAGCGTACATCACGGAACTTCTTCTCAGCACGTCGTCTATCGTCTTTAGTGGCAGTTTGATCAAGTTTATCGGGATGGGTTTCAAGAGCTTTGCGTCTGTAGGCTTTGCGGACTGCAAGGAGTCATGTTCAATAGAAACGATTCGGCAAGGATGTATTTTACCTTCTTCCACGGAAGCTGATGGACTGGCTCCAAGAATATCGTAGAATGTACAAGGTTGTGTGGGCAGTGGTTTCACCATGAGTCGCTCAATATAAACAAATGATAGTCGGTAGACAGCATCAAGAAGAGCAGGGAAGCCGGGCGACGAGCTGCGACGAGGGAGTCGAGCAAGTTGAACTTCTGAAGCCCACAAATCAGAAGTAAACGGTCACGTGTCTACGACGCGTCAGGGTCGCCTGGTACTAAAAGTACTGCAGACGCGTTCTGATCCAATTCTGATCTGTTTGAATTGAATTGGCCCCTTTGACTCAGAGGCCGAGTAAGCATATGTATAGAGTTCCTTCCCACTTGTAATTTCAAGAGCTAAGGGATCCGAAGCTCTCGCAGCTCAATGTTCGACACCCAAAGAACGGGTTGTAGCAAGCGTGAGGACAACAAGATCTATTTTATTTTTTAGCAATCGTTTGAACTTCTTCTATTAATATGAAGGTGATCTCTCAGATAAACGAAGGAGAGCCTGGAGAGGTTGCGTAAAGTTTAGAATTATAATCGGACTTTACTTTGAGTAAGGTTCGTGCGTTGAAAGGTTGGCAATTGGATCAAGTGCATATTCGCGGAGTCTTAATAATAATAATATCACTCGTCAATTGGACACATTACGTAATTAAAGTGTGTCAATTCAAGGCTTTGTGATAACTAGAAGACGGACCACACCTTGCACTTCATAGAAGCTGCATTTGCCCGGGCCAAAGCTTCAACCATGGATGCTGTCGAGAAAGCCAATACTGAACGGCAGAAACGCTGGTAACGCGGCTGAACGTGCAAATCCTGTCGAGAGCTAACCTTACACAGGACAAAGGATCAGAAGGTTGGTGAGGGTACATATGCCGTCGTATACCGAGGTCTGTCTGTTCCGCTTCAAAGGTGTCCAGCGTACCGCTGATTTTATATCTAGGACGAGAGTTAGCAACTGGCCGGAAAGTCGCAATCAAGAAAATCAAAGTGGGGCAGTTCAAGGATGGTCTAGATATGTCTGCTATCAGGGAAGTCAAATATTTGCGTGAACTGCATCATAAGAACGTAATAGAGGTACTCATACTCCTTGTGTCTGTGCGAAGCGGTGCTAAACACTTGGGGTACTCAGCTTCTCGACGTATTTTCCTCCAAGACAAATCTTAATCTTGTTTTGGAGTTCCTCGACTCCGACCTAGAGATGATCATCAAGGACCGTTCCCTCGTGTTTCTACCAGCGGACATCAAGAGCTGGATGGCTATGACGTTCCGTGGACTGGAGTTCTGCCACAGGAATTTCATTCTGCATAGAGTGAGTAAACTTCGAGGCTCCGATTCTTCTATCACTTACACAGCGACAACATAGGATCTTAAACCAAACAATTTACTCGTCGCATCGGACGGCCACTTAAAAATCGCTGATTTTGGTCTGGCTCGCGATTTCGCGGATCCTGGCTATAAGATGACCTGTCAAGTCATCACACGGTACGCACCACCATCAACATCCCCCCCCTAGCAACTCAATCTCGTTCATAGCTGGTACCGACCTCCCGAACTTCTCTTTGGTAGCCGCTATTATGGCTCAGGAGTTGACATTTGGTCTGTCGGGACTATCTTCGCCGAGTTAATGCTTCGGATACCATACCTCCCTGGGGAAAGTGACATGGACCAGCTGAAAACGATATTTCGTGCGCTAGGGACTCCAACAGATGAAGAATGGCCGGTACCGATACATATATTTCTATTCCTGGAATCTCCTACTGATAGTTTATTGCCAAGAGTCACACAAAACTCCCCGACTACATTTCAGTTGGACAATTCCCAAAAACGCCACTTCGCGACCTGTTTACAGCGGCCAGTGCTGATACTCTCAACCTCCTCAGCAAATGCCTCATCTACGAGCCGCGAAAACGAATATCCGCCAAAGAGGTACTGCGTTTTGGTGTCTGTTCTTAGCGAGGTTAAAGTTCTTTTAGGCTCTCTTCCACCCATATTTCACCGCCCTACCGTATCCCACCCATCCCTCCAAGTTGCCAAAATGCACTACCCACCTAGCAGCCCGAGAGCTCGAGGAGGCCGATGGAAACGTTGAGATGAACTCAACGGGGCCTGGCGTCAAAGCCAACAACAGCAGACTCAAACGAAAGCTCACGTCTCCCGATTCAGAAGCAAAGGTTCGCTCTATTGCCCGCCGACTAGACTTTACCAAGCAATCACCACAATCTTAATTCACGACCTTGTATGCACCTGCACGTTAGTTGAAGGCATTTTTCATCCCAAAATTACGCATCGTTTCAATACCCACCCAGTCATGGACATGTAGTACATGTATTTACTGATATCGGTCGAAGGAAAAATCCTTCGGCGGTTAAATAATTAATAGTATCCATTTGTCAAAAGGATAAGTACAAGAAATAAAATTGGGATATTGACGGGCGTCGAGTTCAAAGACTGTATAACATATGACTGCTTGAATGTGAAAACACAGCTTCAAGCACGAGGGGCATCACATATGGTACACTTGTCCGTGACCGAAGCTGGATTGGAGAGCCCACAGAGCGAACACGTCCAACCAGCTCCCGCCGTCGGGGGCTTCATCCCGGCAGCAGCCCAACTGAACCCTTGCACCGCAGGAGCCGGGGTGGAAGGAGCCGGGACTGATGTGGCAGAAGACGGTGCAGCAGGTCGCGGAGTTTCGCAGTACTTGCATTGTTCAGTCGCTGACATGGGGTTGGACAACGAACAGAGCAAACATATCCAACCTGTGCCATCTGATGCTGGAGGTTTCGCACCACAAGCCGCCCAATCGAAAGGCACGACGGGAGCGGACACTGGCGCTGGTGCTGGCACCACAGAGGGGGGTGCATCAGGCTTGGATCCTCGTGGAGTCTCGCAAATTTCACATTCAGTCGCGGACAATGGACTGGACAACGCGCAGACCGAGCATTTCCAGGTCGAACCATTGGACGGAGGTTTCACGCCAGCAGCCATCCAATCGAAGGGCACGACGGGAGCTGAAGCTGAAGCCGTACTTGTGCTTGCCTTCGCAGCAGCAATGTCAGCTAGCGCCCCCCGGTTGAAGTTGTAGCGAGTAAGGGAGGCTTTTGGTACCGACTTGGCCTCGCCAATCGCTTTGGCATGTGCGCTGTTGGGAACTTCGACTTCGATGGGGAATGCGAAGGTTGGTAGAGAGGATTGAGGGACTTTGAGAGCTGCCTGTTGTGGTGTGAGCGCGCTGGCGAGACTTTCATGATGAGAGTTCGACGCGGGACGTGGGGTAGGTGCAGAAGAGGAAAAAGAAAAAGTCGATGGCGTGAAAGAGGACGCAGACGTGGGCGCAGGTACATTGAAAGAGAAAGAGGTATTGGGAGGAGTGGGCGTGGGGGCGAATGACGGAAAGGCTGGTGGCGCGGGACGAGGTGCGGATGTCAGGGAGGAAAAGGCGGATTCACCAGGTAATGGAGCCGCTGGTGCAGGAGCCGGAGAGCCGGTTGTCTCTGGCTGATAGCTATATCTTAGTTTGCTGGGTTCTTTGGGGGCCGACGTTGACTTCAATCCAGAAAATACCGATTTTCCGGGTAGAGCTGTTGAAGTAGAAGTCGATGCAAGGGGAGGTGAAGTAACCGATTGAGGTTTTTCTGGCGTCGAGCTTGTGACCTCCACCTCTTCAATTATGAGGTCAGAGGAGTTGAACTTGTCCCTGACAGCTGGAGCACCGTGCCCAGCCAACTTGGATTTCTTGGTCGTTCGCTTAGTATCCTCATCATCGTCGTCAATATCGTCCTCCACAAAGGCAGAGCGTGCGTGATTTGTGGATGGTTCCGCTTGTGATTGCTGCTTGGAAAAGAGCGTTTCGCCATCGGAAGTTGATGTTTTCTCAAATTGGGCAGGTGGTCGAGATCTTTTGCTTCCCTGTGAGCGAAAATTACTGCATGCTCTTGCTTAATACAAGGTTCCCACATACCTTGGGTAAAGTCGCTTCGATGATAGCCTGAGTAGAGTATACCTTCTCTTTGTCGGCGGCCTTGTTGTCCTGAACCTTTTCGCCCTGGCTATCAGGAGCGGCGGGTTTACCGGTCGCTCTTGCCCTCTTGCCAACTCTTCCCTTCGGCGCAGATCCGACTTTACCCAGCGGGCTGGCAGTTTGGTAGGGGTTGCTCAGATCTGGTCGTTTTGGGGGTGTAACCTCTTTAATCAACTCCGCCATGTAATTTGCGGCTTTGGTCTGTTTGGAAGACGAGGGTGTGGCGGGACCGCCGTCAGTTCGGGAGGGTGGTGAGGCTCCCGACCAAGCTTGCCTCAATGGAGAAGGAACAACTGGCAGAGTTGGCTTCTGGATGGTGGGTGGTACCCGGAGACGAGAGGTGGAGGGCGAAGAATCAACATTGGATGAGGCATTGCCTGCCGGTCGGGGAGTGGCCGGAGAAGCTGCAGAAACTGGGAACGGAAGAGGTTGTTTGACCCT
Source organism: Blastosporella zonata (assembly GCA_018856295.1). NCBI lineage: Eukaryota > Fungi > Basidiomycota > Agaricomycetes > Agaricales > Lyophyllaceae > Blastosporella > Blastosporella zonata. The sequence continues at coordinate 20,795 of JAFLHD010008931.1, forward strand.
AGTGGGAGAGGGATCCGGGCCCACAGCACGCTTCGGTGCGGTGCCATTAAGGATGGTCGAATTGGAGCTGCTAGAGGCGGAAGAAGGGTTGGGCTCGTCAGCAACTTTTCTCCGTTTGGTGTCTGATCTCGGGATCCCAATTTGGGTATCCTTAAATATGAGGCGATCTGGAGTAGACTGAGAAGGGCCAAATGCCGGAGAGGAATAGCGATTTCTGGAGCGGGGAGTTTTCGCACTTCCTCCACCTTGCCATCTGTATACTCCGTTCGGATTTCTGTTCAGTGTTTTGCGCGTAACCGGTGCCGCAGCAGTTGAAGAAAGGCCGAAACTGAAACCAAGGCTATTGCTGGAATTGCGATAGGGCGTGTTACCGTGCGCAGGTGAAGGGTTAGCTGAAAACCGGAAAGGCTCTGTTTCCTCTAACAATAAATCAGCATGAGGGTCCATTACGAAGCGGACAAGCCTCACCAGGTGTTTCACCCTGAAGCATTGCGCAAAGTCTCTCGACCTCTTCCTTATCTAACGACTCGCGAATATGAGTTGACACTGTCTCGAGATCTTTTTGCGGGGAACTAGGGTCGAATATGAAGGAACTCGCTGCAGGCCCTCGCCGTGGCTGAGGTGGCGTTATGTTTCCTTGAACTTCCATTTCACGCTCCATCTCAAGAATTCTCAGCCGTTGCACGTCTTCATTGAATGCTGTTGACTCACCTGGTATCCACGGTCGCTCAGAGACGCCGCTGGTGAGCCTGGTATAGTTACAACATCTTCCTGCATGGCGTCATCATCGCCAGCGTCTGTCTCTGCAGAGGCCCATGGATTCAGATAATTCAAGAACGCCCCAATGCCCCAGGACTGAATCTGAGTTAGCACGGCGTCTAGAATGCTCGACAGGAGCCAAGCGTACCAATTTTTTCGCTGCTCGGCGCGAATATGGTTTTTGAGACACTCTATCCTTTCGCAAGGATCTAATGGCGCTCATTGTGTCCGACGAGGGCGAATCGAGGGCAAGGGTAAAAAGTTGGCGCCAAGTGGCAACAAGCGGCCAGTTAAGGGCAGCCTTGTTTTTGAGTCACATGATGCAGCCGCAGAGTGGCCCGCCATTGTCCGCAACGAGCTCAACGACCACAGCGCGATGCCGCAAAAGTTCATAGAAACTCCCTACCCCCTCATCGACGCCGACCCTCATGCTTCCCGTGTAATCAATTACTTTAGGTCCTCAGACTACGCCATGTGGGCTGGGGCCACTGGTGCATTCCCTGCTGCCCTCTACGCCTGGCGTGCGTGCCTTTCGTTCAATTTCTCAGGTATATACTCAAAGTCTCACAGAATTGGCGGACCCTGTAAGGTCAAATATGAGGACTGCTCTTCGTCTGGGTGGCTTCCTTGGATTCGTTGGTGGCTTCCTGCTTGCCTACCAGCGCTCAAGTGGTACGCAAAATTTGTTGTCCGATGCATTTTCCGTACTCAGACACGTAACACAGCTCGCTTCTGGGGCTGGTCGGAGAACAAGCTGGAAGAGGAGAGAGACCTAGCTGAGCTGAGCCAGCGCGCAGCGGAAGGCAAATCACTCTACGGAGACTCACCCCAACCTCAATGGGTTCAGGAAGCTGCCGCCAGAAATTCCCAGTTCTCCCAGCTCAAGTTCTGTGAGTGATGGGCTCGTCTTTTTTGGTACATGTGCTGATTTCTTCACCTAACAGCCGCATTCCCTATGTATGCTCACAAAACATCTTCTGCTAGACCTTCTTTTGACTTTATCTCTTCAGGATTAACTTGGTTAACCATAACAGCCACGGGACTGACCCAGCGAAGTATGGTGTTAAATCTAGCGAGGAGTCGCAATGATCTGTACATTGCGCTCAAAATATACTTCATTCAACCTGTGTGGGAGGCAGGCTGCGTGCTATTGAACAGCGACCTTGTAACGGCGTCGCCAACCTGACTCCCGTATTCATGCTTAGAGGAGTGAAATGTGCTCGACTTCAGAACTTCTTCATTGACATGTCCCATCCCGTAAGTAAAATGCATATATCAGGTGCGTCCTGCTACCAAAGTGTTTTCATCTCGATACTTCCTCAGCGCCGGATCCTTCAAAAAACACTGCATGACGTCCTCTCGCAAGTGAATTGACAAGATTGCACCACTTTTGTGCCAGCTCTCATGTCCTTGACCGCTCGTAGCTGCCTCCATGATTTGAAGACATCCGTCTGTGCTTGGCATGACAGCTTCAACATTGATTGGGGCCCCATGTCCAAAGTCCACATCGCGCATTCCCAGCTGCAACCAGGATGTAGCGATTGTGTTCCGCGAGCCAAAGAATGCACTCCACTTGCGTAGAGGGCTGGCCTCGAAGGCCATCTCATGGAGAAGAGTTGGTAGGGTCGATGAATTGAAAGCATTGAGCGAAGAGCGGATGGAAGCAGCCATTGGCCCCAGTCTGTGTTCGGTCACATCGTGAGCGGCCGCTGTCACTTTTATACAAGTGAGAGGAGATCCCAGGAATAGAGGGGACAGTGGTGGATCTAATCGATGCCGAAACCCCAGCGATATATCCAAGTGATAATCACCGTCGAGCTTGCGAGCTCGAATGATGAGATTCCATACGTGTGCGAGGAGTGCATCAAGGTGACTGACACGAGAGAATAAACTCGCGTCTTTCCACATCGCGTGCAACTCGTCGGGGCTGAACTCCACCATATAATGGGACACTGGTGCTGTGTAGTCCCAGTTTGGCCAATTCAAAGGCTTGCCCAAATCCCCCACGGCTGATTCCAAGGCAGGCGGTACAGTTACCAATGATTGAAAGAATGGTGGGGAATTAGGCTGTGAATTCCAGGTGTCGTATCGGTGCAATGGCAAATGACGCGCTGCTTCAAGTATTTCGGGTGAAGGCAGAGGAGCATCGATATCACCGGCGGCGGCGCGATCCAACAGCGACGGGTCGAAAACTGGCGAGAGGGTGGGCAACGGTTCACGTGCCACTATGGCTCGCGAAACGGATGCCCAATCATGCGTGAATTGGAGTAAAGTCTGTGCATCTGCTAGCGGGTGTGCAAACTTGGCGGCAATAGCAACGTTATCGTCCGCCAACGTGGTGATTTGCACGATCAAAGAAGGCAAGCCCACGTAAGTAACGGCATCGTGAAGGGCCAGAGGAGTGGTGGAATCTATGAGTTCGGCAAAAGGAAGGTTGTCGGCAATTGCACACCCATCGACGGGGTCAGTCGCGAAGGAAGAAAGTATGTGCGAGGATGTAGCGATGATAAATTCGATACCAGGATCGTTGGGAGTGCCATAGGAAAGCATCAATCGATCGAAGCGTTGGGTGTGGTCGCCGCTGCTAGGGTTGTACGGTGCCCACTGCAGCTGCCCTGACCATTGCGGATACGCGTCGAGAGTTAGTTTCAGACTGTCGGTAAGCACATCGACGGAAGGGGCGTCTTTGAATATCCATACACCGGCCGATGGAGAGAACCGCACTACCGTGGAATCGAGGATGGATAGAGGTGCATAGATCGGCTTCGGAGAAGACGTCGGAAAGAGACGAGCACGAGAAAGGATGGGCATACGTCTGTGTTGCTATCACTTGTCAGCAGTCGTTTGCGATGGCGGGCGATGAGATTGATAAATTAGAAACCTAAGCGCCTCGCGGAGAACGTGTACTCACATATTATGCAGTGAAGTGGACTGGGCAAAAAATTCAGGAAGGTACTGTAATGGCACCGTAAATAGGAAATGATTCGGTTGACTCAACGCTGCTCCGGACCCGGCCCATGGTATCACAAGCAGATGAGCTAACTTCCTCCATCTTAAAGGAGGCTACTATACTTTACTAAACAGCATATGCTGGAGACTTGAAGACATGACGTGTACTTGTACGCTGAGGTCTGACAGTTCGGGAATTGCTTAGATGGGCGAGGTGGGTAAACTGGGGGTAAACTCTGGCGTTTTGCATGTCAATGGCTGTCTGACGATTGTTACAGGAGATCGACCACGAGACAAGCTCAAACACCGCGGACCATATAAAACGCCTGAGCGCCAAGGCGGCTGAGGCACGACAAGTCGATGTAACATAGAGATTCAAAGGCGGGAACACTGTTACAGAATCACATTCATCCCAGTAATTTCTGTTCGATCCATTTACATGACGCGCGGGAAACTCTGATGTTTTCCAAATATTCATACCTAAGGAATATGCACAGTTATTTTGACACAGAGATCATATGCGGCACCTTGTGTTGTCTGCTGGTCTAGGTATTAATAGAATCCCGAGGTTGTGGCGAAAACGTAACATACAAAATGGCACATGTGGGGGAATTCCAACCATCACAGACAACAATGCTTCAATTCCCCTTAACCCTCCTTGCGTTGTGCGCTAGTGTGAGCGCAATTGCGCTCGACAGTCGAGCGACCGGTGGCTATATCCAGAATCCATCTGGAGCTGCTTCATTCACATACTACAGTGGTTGCGGCTCGCCGGGTTAGTAAAGAGAGCGAAGACTTCGTTGACGGGAGCTGACGAGATGTGCAGCCTGTGGAAAGACAGCGACAGGATACACCGCCGCCATAAACCAGCTTGCGTTCGGCTCGGTACCGGGATCGGGCGCTGGCGATGCATGCGGCCGTTGCTTTGCCATTACCGGATCGGCAGATCCATACTCGCCCTCCTACACTGGCCCATTCCATTCCATCGTGGTCAAAGTAACGGATATGTGGTACGTCTCTTCGATTTTCACAAGACGTCCCAAATAATAAGGTGTTTTTCAGCCCAGTCAGCGGAAATGCCGTAAGTCGTGTGCGCTAGTGTCGATTGCAGTATTGTGTTAATATTTCTTTAGGTGTGGTGTGGACAGACCACAAGCAACCCCAACAACCAATACGGAAAGCCATTCCAGTGGGTGACGGCCGCATTTCTAGAACGAGGATAAGGATGACAATCCCTTGTACAGTTTCGATATTTGCCAGGATACTGGGGGCTCGGGAGCCTTTTTCCCGTCTGGCCACGGAGCCCTGACAGGGACTTTCACAGAAGTATCATGCAGCCAATGGTCAGGCAGTGATGGCGGTTCTCTGTGGACTGGATCATGCCTTAGCGGAGAAACTGCTGCTAATTGGCCGGCCGTGGGATGCGGCAATCAGGGTAAGGATCTTTAATCACAGTCATACGGTTACTGAAGGTCGTCGCAGGAACTGCGCCTTCTTGAAGCAAGTGCCTGAGAAGGTTGGGCTGGGGCATTGTTGGATTTGCGGAGCCGCTCAAGAACCAAAGGATTTATCTTGGCCCATGGATAGACCCTATGTACAATTATAAGAGGGTGAAGATAAGCAATGGAAGTTTCTTACCGATATTCTGTAGGATAGAAGGGTGCCTCCACCAGTAAACGCCAATTACCCTTCGCTCCAAGATCATATATTCTTTCGTCTTTGAGAACTTCGTGAACACTTCCACTGGATCCTATATTTTGCCCTTCAACCGAGAATGGAGTGCATATGTATTTGGAGACTGGCTTCAGGAGGGGTTGACGTTTAGAAATAGGTCGTGGCTTGAGAGTCTCAATCGATGTAACCCCTAAAAGAATGGATCTCAATGTCACAACTGCCAACCCCTGGTAGTGTAACGTCAGCACAGTGTATTTATTGAAGTACATCACTTACCAGAGCAAATATCGAGAGTACGACGGCGGGTAATACCAAGACGGGCAATCGCAGGTGGGGTTTTTCAACGAACTCGCCTGGTAGGCTATAATCCCGTCCTAGTTGGGATTTCAATATCCTGAAGCCCAAGACTGCTCCCCAGATCCACCGGCCGAAAGGTCCACCGAAGAAAATCCACGAGCCGTACCAGTTCCACCAATTCTGTCTCGTCCAGACATCGTTTTGTGAGACTTCAAGGGCCAAGGATATATGGCAACACAAAGTACGAGTAAAGGGCACCATGGCGAACGTGACAACGATGGGTGTAAGACAGAGGAGGCTCATGAATAACTTCATCCTGCTAATCGTCACGCAATTTCCAAGCTGGAATGAGCATCAGGACCAGGTAACAAGAGGTGTGACGCAATCAACGCACCCAGGGACAATGATGGTCAAATCCGATGCGACATACTCCACAGACAGAGCAGTGATGAGTCCTAGGTGGTTTCCATGCGCCTTTACAGTCTCCTTTCTGGCACACTGCCAAGTCACCCTCCCTATTGACACATTCATAGGGCTCGGTCAGAGCCCCTGGGTCTGGTAGAGCGAAGTGGGGAATGCCATGTGTTCTGCGACCACTGCAGAGCAGAAAGTATACCATTGTGACTGTAGCAACCAATCCATTGAAACCTGCCACATATGCACCTTGATAAAGGAAAAGGAGTCAAATATTGGCGAAAGTTTGACATTTGCGGGACGAGCTCTCACTGCCCCAGAACCACATTCCATGCCGAAGCATGAGCCAGCCAACTGGAGGGGATGGGAGTCAGCTGTATGTCTCTCTCGGCGGTGCTAGAAAAAGCCTACACCCGACATTGAAGGTCATGGCGTACCAGCCATACCTGTCAAAGGTGTATATTTTAAGTATTTAGTTTAATTAAGGCTTTGAGATACCTACCCAATTATCCACCAAACAAAAACCTGAACCGCAGACTCGGCAGCCCATTGTGCTTTGCGGCTCATCTTGGATGAACGAATGTGCGATGAAGGTTGAGGGGACAGTTCCGATCATTTCATGAATGGACCCTGACACAGCTTCACACTCATTTTGACTGAACCTACTTGAACGTGAACCCTTAACATTAACTCTCTTTGCTTCACGCTATGCTGTCGTTCCCAACTCCCAAATGGAAAAGTCCTCTCAAATCGGTAATTGAGGAGAAGCGCCCTCCCGGCTCACGATTCGGTCGTGTTGCCAGTCTTATTGTACCTCGAGTGTACCTATCTGACGCGTACACAGCCAAGGACGAGAGCGAACTCGCTCGACTCGGCATAACACATGTTGTTTCGATCTTGGATTACCCCCCTACAATCCCAGATATGATTCCAACAGAGCGCAAGCTTCACATTGCACTGGCAGACCGCCCAGATGCCGACATTCTTTCCCACCTTCCTTCAACGACAGAATTCATAACATTAGCGCTCGCCGCTCACAAGGAAAACAAAGTGCTTGTGAGTATTAGTTGCGTTTCCCCTAATTATGTGATCTGATGGCGAGCAGGTTCACTGCTTCCAGGGTATCAGTCGTAGTGCAACGGTTGTTGTCGCCTACCTCATCGCATCGTCTGGAATGGGTGCGACGGAGGCCCTCAAACATACTCAGACAAAGCGTGGCATTGTCTGCCCAAACATCGGCTTCCGGTCACAGCTAGATACATATGCTGAGGGTTTTGTTGGCGATCGACAAAAGCAGGGTGTCAGCAAAGTTGCCAAGATCGGCGGGGACATCGCGCAACGGATAAGACAGTTAAGATTGTCTTCTCAACAACAAAGTCGATAGCGTTGTTGATCCTAAGATTCAGCCGGATTAGATAGGGCGGTATACAATTTTTGTCTTCATTGGACGGATTAATGGGAAAAGTGGGTAGATAAATGTCTCCGGCGGAGACCCACGACGGTAGACTTGAGAATCATAAGTCTGGGTTCAAGTCCAAATCCAAGTCAAAGAATTGAGGTTGTGGGCCACGTAGATCTTGCCGATATACATTTCCACCGTGATGGTGATCGTCTGCTGCTTTGGGGGAGACTGTCGGCGCTGAAAGGGGCGATCTCAATAGAAGGAAACACAAGAGATAGCATATCTTACGCCTGCCCACTGAATGCGTTTCTCCAAGCAGCCCCAATGGCGCTTCTGCATTGAGATGGCCACGGCGCATCTTCTCTTCGTTCGGAAACGGCGGAAAAAACAGGCGAGGCTGTCCTGGAAGGCTGAGGTCGGGCATATTTGGGGGTGCGGATGTAAACGCGCTGATACTCTGGGCATAAGCCAGCAGTTCAGGATATGGGATGGCCGCTGTGAGACGGTCAGGCATCGGTCAAACGAAGAAGATCGTCATGTACACACCTTTCTTAGCAAGTTCGATAGCCTTTATTCTCTCCTCTCCTTCTTGTATCATTTCGTCGAGCTCTCTCTTGCCTCCTTCCAACGCCGATGCAATTTCGCGCCATCGTGCTTCAAGTTCCAATATCTCTTCTTCTAACGCGTCTATCCGGCGCTGTTTTATCTGATGCGTATGTGCGAGGTTTACTGCAGACGACAGGGCCTTGTCGCATTCCAAGAACGCGGCAAGAGTAGGTGGTGGTGGTGGTTTGGTCTGGGCTGGCGACAGCGACAAGAAAAGGGTGTGTGAAAGGGCCTGGAGTTCATTTAATGGTGCGAGGAGGATATTGGACATAGATGGCGCATTAGTGTCGCCATAGGCAGTCGGAGGTGGCTTGGAAGGACCAGGGACTGCATTTGTGTGATGAGACATGGTTGAGGAAAACGGACATAAATCACAAATATATCATCACTTAATCACGGCACGACGTCCGTGGTCGTTCAACTCGACTACCATGGCCTCGCAGGGGTATCCACCTCGGAATGGGCGAACCCTCGCAAACGAAGAGCTTTATGAACTGACAGAAGATGGCCGCTTAGCGGATGCCCCGAACTTTCCTCGAAATTACAAGGACGGAAGCTCAATCGACTGGCTTCACGAAGAAGCAGTCGAGCGCGAAAGAACACATGCTATAAAGTCCCAGGTGGGAGTGCGCGGGCTCTTCCTTCCCCTGCTGGAATCGTCGCGTCTGTGGTTTGTCGTCATACTTGCCGGTATGGGCATTGGAATCACTGGCGCGTGGCTGGATGTGCTCGTGAAATGGTACGTTGTATAATCTTCTCAAGCGATGATACCAACGGCTATTTCTCTGACCAGGCTCGGAGATCTTCGAGAAGGGCACTGCTCCTACGGCTTTTTCTATAATCAAGTCGCGTGTTGTAGTGGTTTAGACCGTACGTTGGGTTTCGTTATCGGACCATAGCACTCATGCTGATGCTCTTCAGCGGGCGAGAAATGTATGGATTGGCTTACGTGGAGCGAATTCTTCAATATACGTTCTATATTTCTCCAGTCCTTATTGCAGTGTTTCATTTATGTCGCTTTTGCTGTGAGTACTGCGGCGTTTTCCTATCCTGTCGTCGTCATACTTGGAATTATAGATCGCCTTCGCCGGCAGTGCATCGCTTTTGGTCGAGAGTTATGCCCCTTAGTGAGCTTTCCAGCTAGAATATCTCTCTATATATTCACCTTTTGCGTAGCGCGTTCCACACAGGAAGTTAGATCGGAATCCCTTCTTTTTTATGTCCAATACTAATGGTTCTCATCAAGTCCCAGAAATAAAAGCGGTACGCTGCGGTCGTCCCATTATAACTACAACTTGATCCTTTCCTCTTAGATTCTTGGAGGTTATGTTTTCGATGCATTCCTTTCCCCATGGACACTCATCATCAAGGCTGTCGGCCTCGCACTTGCGGTTGCCTCTGGACTTTCTTTGGGAAAAGAAGTTGGTCAAACAGCTTCCCCAGACCAACTTGTGTCTAACAACTTACTATCCAACCAGGGGCCGCTCGTTCATGTTGCGTGCTGTATGGCATTCGGTCTGTCACGATTGTTCAAACAATTCAGTCATAACGAAGGTGAATAACTTCCTCGTAAAAATGACGATGTCCTGAATCGCATTCCTCACAGCACAAAAACGGAAACTACTGGCCGCCGCCGCTGCTGCGGGCGTTTCTGTCGCATTCGGTAGCCCTCTCGGAGGTGTTCTATTTGGATTAGAAGGTGAGTAACAGTAGGCTCCTACAAGGCACTTCTCACCGTTTTTGTAGAACTAGATACGTTCGCTAGTGAAACGGACGTGATGTGGAGGGCTTTTGTAGCCTCTGCCATTGCTGCAGTCTCTTTACAATGGGTCAATCCATTTGGAACGGCGAAACTTGTTCTATTCCAGGTAAACGGTAACCTCGCCGTGGGTGATAGTAATTCGTCTGACATCACCTGACTCTTAGGTCAATAATACCATTGATGTTTGGCGCGCATTCGAGCTTGTATGCAATCTACCGTATTCTGTCAGCACTTACTCATCAATGAGGTCAGATTCCATGGCTCGGTCTCGGTATCATTGGCGTACGTTATGGCTTCCATTGAATGCGCTAGCTATTAAACGATATTATAGGGAATACTCGGAGCCCTGTTGATCAGACTGAACGTTGAAATTGCGTTGTACCGGCGCAATAGTTATTTGAACAATTGGCCAGTCTTGGAGGTTGTATGTGTCAGTGCAGTGACTGCTGCGATCAGTTATCTCGTGCGTCCCAGCCTTCGTATTAACGCCTTTCCTAACGGGCTCTTTTTTAGGTTGTATTTTCAAGGCAAATTGAGACAACAAATCTTCGTTCGTCACAGAAGCTTATTTTTTTTTCTAGAGCACCAGCGTCCGAATTAGTCGCCAACCTGTTTCAAGAATGCGATCCAACGAAACCTGATTATCACGGCCTCTGCAAGTAAGTAGCGATATTAACTTCTCGTGCGTCGATGCTTATACCTCCTAGTCCTACAGCCATGTGGGAAAACGTGTTCTTGCTCATTTTGACGGCTATGATCAAAATTGTGCTTACGGCTTGGACCTTTGGCATGATGGTAAGTCAATTCCTACTCAGTTTCGACTAACGCCCATCATCGCAACCAGATACCTGCTGGCATTTTCTTGCCCACAATCGCTGTCGGTGCATGCCTTGGACGTGCAGTCGGATTACTTACGTGAGTTTCCCGCCTAACATTGTGCACCCGCTCTCAAGTGTTATTTAGTCAAGGTCTGTATCGCGCATACCCTGACGCCTGGATTTTCCTGTCTTGCCCTCCCGACCCGTCGGAGAGATGCATATCCCCAGGGTTCTACGCCGTCCTAGGTGCTTCTGCAATGCTAGGTGGCGTGACTCGGATGACCAGTACGTCCCATTGCATATTGTCGGGAGGTTGGCCTCATTAATCATCGCTGCAGTCTCTTTGGTTGTCATCGTGTTCGAGGTATATATTGGTGCAGTATTGTATTTACGTCGAAGAGTACTAATGTTACGCCCTCCACGCAGCTAACGGGAGCTCTGTCGCATGTCCTTCCCATCATGATTTGTGTTATGACCTCTAAATGGGTAGGGGATGCGATGGGCAAGGACGGTATATATTCTGTCTGGATCGCCATGCGCCAATATCCGTGGCTCCCTCCAGTCACGTACCATGACAGAGGCGAAACTGGAGCCGATATCATGAAGTCCCTCGATCATTTGGTGGTCATCGACGACGAGCGACTTTCAGTCAAGGAACTCGGTAAGTCTAGAAGGTTTCCTGTATAGATGCTTCAGTTGATGCTTCGTACAGTTGCTCTTCTCGATAAATATGATTACAACGGTTTTCCTGTGGTACGCGACGTCCATCTGGTTGGATTCGCCACACGAGAAAAGATCAAGGCTGCTTTAGGTGAGTGGCAAATGGTTGGCAAACTGTTCTAGGAACCTTTCTGATCAAAGGTGGCAGAGACTCTGTCCGGGCAAGATTTATCTGACGACAAGAGAAAATGTTCCTTTTCCGTTCAGGAATCTCTCCTGCCTGAGGCAGACAGGCTCAATTGTTCGTCGAGTCTGGAGGCAGCCGTACTTCAGCTTCGCAAGGATGTTCCGCAGGAGCTCGTTGTGAATATGTTCCAAAAATTGGTACGTTCGTTTGAACCTCGATCCCGCGTTGGTGTTGAGGTATTGTTGCACAGAACCTGCGCCAAGTACTGTTCACCCAGTCTGGTAATTTGACGGGGATGGTTACGAAGGCCGATGTGGTCTCTTTGTTGACAAGCCACTTTCCCCACACAGGTGCTCTGGCACAACGGCCTTAATACCCATCATACATAGCATATGGACTTACTCGGAAATGTATATTACTCGTGTTCATAATAAAATATATTCGCTTGGTCTAAAAAGTCACTTCAAGGGTCAATGATGCCAACTCCTAGGGGACTCAACACAAGCTGGGACCGCCCTTCGAACAACTTGCATCACAGCTCCACTTCCTGGCCACTCCTTTTGTAGCCTTCTACGTGCCTCTTCCTCCAAATCATTCAAGTGCTCTCCGACACCTACAATTCTGACTACAACCAACTCGGAGTTTGTACATACGCTGAAGTTAATAATGACATCTTAATGAGCACGGGGCTGAATCGATTCAGGACTCAGGAAGACACATAATAATCAACTGGTCATCGCCTAGGGCAAAACCTACTAGTAGTAGCTCAAAATATTGCCGAAGACTTACTGTACATGTTTCCAGTCATTCAAATATTCAATATTGGCTTAGCTGCTCATGCGCATTCGGCGCGGTATCCTAGGTGTGCAGGTAAGGTTTACTCGTTGCGCGATATACATTCAAAGCAATGCCAACCAATACAATGGTAGACACCATACGCCGCCCACTCCTGCCTGCCTCCATCTGCCTCCCCCCCTCCTGTGCAGGGTGTACATCAGCCTCAATTCCTCATCACGAAAAATGGTACTCACGTTTTTTTTTCAGGCTTATGCCCCTCCCTCCTCCTGTAGAGTGCATCAGCCTCGATTAATCGGGCAGAAAAGCACTCACGTTTTTTGGACTTTTGCTCCTGTAAAAGGTTAGTCACAAAGATGCAAATGAAAGGGCACACGGCCCGATAGTCTAGTCCCCGTCCATACGCAAACGATGAGTATGTTGAGCTTAACCCAATTTCTACTTGCATTACCGGGGCCGTAATGGGAGGAGGAGACGACTTACGGGTCTTACCGTTTGGGGTGCTTGATCTTGAGAGCCGCGGCAGGAGGGTGCTGGCAGATTGGAAGGGGTTTTACCACGACGCCGTGCTACGGAGCACGTTGGATGCAATCGGTAAAAGAAAAGGAAAAGGAAGGGGAGATGATGGTTAGGTCCGGGGATATGTATAGTAATAGAGAAAGGAAAAACAATTACCGCCTCGCCTCGCCCCCCAAGCCCCCCCGTTCACCTCCCCCCTACTGTAGAGGCCCTTATCAGTCTCATTTCCAAGTCATCGCGCCAAAAGGTACTCACGTTTGTTTCTAACTTATGCTCTTGTAAAATATTCCTCAGCAAGAACGGCATGGGTGACTTACTACTGAGTACGATGAGCGATCGGACTCAGGATTTATTGCTACGGCAAGCCATACCAGAGGTTAGGCGAGTCGGTAGAGGAAGGCAAAGGGGAGATTGTGGTGGTAAGAAAGAAAGAGGCGATATCGAAAACTCCCAAAACGACCCACCTTTTATACCTGCGGTGGCTGACCTCGCCAGGCTATTTTTGGCTGGATTCGAGAGTCGCAGGAGAACTGAGGAGGGAAGGAAGTTAAGCATTGATTTGGAAAGGGTAAGCGCCACACGGGAAAATAATAATCCGAGGTATATTTACAAGAAGAGCACTGAACATGAGCGAGCGAGCGAGAGTAGTAGATATCGGGCAAGGGTAGCCCACGCATGGTACGAAATGCCAATGATGATAGCCCAAGACGTGTGATTACAAAGTCATGGCTTGTCGAGCAATCCGCAAGCATCGAGCAAGTTGCTGCATACTCCACGAGATGTGCTTTTGCTTCAATTGGTGTGAAAGAATGCGAGAGATAGCAATAGCGACAGAGCTTGGCAATGCTCATGACGAGAGTAACTCGCATCACACTTCTCTGTTCGCTGGCCAGTCCTCGGATCCCCAACACCCCCCATTGCCCTACAACACCGAGTTCCCCGTCCTTTTCCATAGGCGGTATAGCTCGGAGTGGAGCCAGAATTACTTACCACCATCCGGCGATTCAGGTGAAGACCAACGACAACAATATTCAACCTGAGATAGATGACCAGGGATGACCTATTAGTGATAGTAATCGCGGCGCCGGTGACAACTTACCAATCGATGTCCAATATATTGGGTGGAAACAAAATACGAGCTTTGGGGTGGCCTCGTGTGCTCGCTCCGCATTACAAGAGCAGAACTGGGGTTCACATGTATACTGTGATGACGAGTGTCTGCGGGCTAGAGCCAAGAGGGCCTTAGTAGATTTGTCGAGCCGAAGGCGGCAAGAGGTAGATTCGTTACGTCAAGCCACTTCGAAGATTTTAGTTCCATAGATTTTTGTGTGTCTATTGCTGAACTCGGGTGGCTCTACGCCAGCTGTTTTGCTACGCCATCGGTGGAGGAGAACTCAAGAGGGAGGAACATGAGGATACTATTACGACCGCACCATGCAGCCAAGCACCGAAATAAGG
>JAFLHD010008932.1:1544-13375 GCA_018856295.1 Blastosporella zonata
CAGGCGCCGGGGAGCGCTTCCTAGAGGCGAAGAGGGAGGAGAAGAATGAGGGGGCGGGCTTGGGTGGTTTTGGGAGGGAGATGGTGGAGGCGGTGGGGGAGTGAGAGTGGGCGGAGGTGACAGGGGACTGTGGTGGGGAAGCGGCGGGAGTGTCGGGGGTGTGGTATGGGGATCCGGAGGGGAATATGCGTGGCTTGGAGTCCGTGTCGTCGTCGTCAGTAGCGAAGGTGATGAGGGGTGCAGGTTCGGGTGTGGGTGGCACTTCTGGGACGTAAGTTTAAGTAAGAGAATAAAGATCAAAGTCGTACACACCAGCTGAACTCTTCGGAGGCCCGACACACACGACGCCGGCGCGCTCGCCGTACACGCGGATGAGATCTTCCAGGCGAGCGCGGGGTTGTGCATGGTCAAACAGGTCTCGATAGGCCTCGTCGCGCTCAAGGTGGAGTTCCGAATCGTCCGCCCACACGTCCTCGCGCACCTTGAGGGCGATGAAGCGGTCGAGGACCACCGTCTCGCGCTGGATGGTGCTGAGAGGTGATAGGGTCTCTGTGGAAGTGGTGGTGGGGGCGGGTGCAGGCAGAGAAGCGTATGGGGATGGTGTATGATTCGTCTGGGGCGGCGGGGCCAGGAGGGGAAATGGATCGCTCGAATACGGTGCGCGTACGAGGGCGTCGTATGCTGGGATGTGTGTCGAGCGAAGAACGTGCATGCACGCAGTGTACATTGTGCGATCAACCATGCGGAGGCTCATGGCGAGCCAGTAGAGGGTCTTGCGCTGGCGTGCGAGCTTGGGGGCATCGAGTAGGGCGCTCTGTGGAAAGGTGAGGTAGATTATGTTGAGCAGGAGATGTGGGGGAAGCGTGCTGAGGGTTGGGGCGGGGAACGAGGAGGCGGGGATGTAGGGTGGGGGCGGCGATTTGATGGTTTTGGAGTCGATGATCATGGGTGAATGGGAAGGAGGAGTCTGGGAGTCCGGGGTTCGGGCCGGGTGTAATTCCCGAGATTTCCAAAAATGGAAGACACAAAAATCGATATCGATTGTGGGCCTGGCTCTTATAATTGTCGTCTGCGCGTTCACCAACCCCCACCCACCCAACAATCCATCCACCAGCCGCGCGCTATTCACCCATCCCCGTTGTGCCCGGGGTCCCATCTGACAAACAAAGCCCCCGAAAGCTCTGATTAAGCCAAACAAGCAACCTCCATCATCCCGACCAACACCCCACCGCACCCTGTTAAAAATCGATAACTAGTCTATGGGCTCGGCCAGGAAGACCCCAAAGGGCAAACCCGCGCCACAACGTATGTACCCTACTCACTTTAACCTTACCATGTTGACTTGTGTTTTTGTAGTCCGTGCCCGCCAAACCCGTTCTTCCAAAGGCCGCGTGCGTACTTACTTTCCTTGCTACCAACCCTAACCTAAACCATCATTTAATATCTAGCTCTTAACCTCCGCCTCCCCCGCCGCCTCTACCGCCCTCCTCACATCCCAACTCCGCTCCCTCGGCCTCTACGCCGCCGACACCCTCGGCGATGGCAACTGCCTCTTTCGCGCCCTCTCCGATCAGCTCCACGGTACACCCTCTTACCACCTCGACCTCCGATCCCAGATCTGCGATTTCGTAGAAAAGCATGCAGAGCGGTACGAACCGTTCGTCGAGGATGAAAGGGGGCTACAAGTTCATTTGAGATGCATGAGAGAGCCGGGGACCTATGGGGGTCATGTCGAGCTTAGTGCGTTTGCGCATTTGATGAAGAGGGACGTAAAGGTCGTGCAGCCCGGATTGGTGTATGTTATTGAGTGGATGGCCTTTGCTGGGAGTGGGAGCCCGAAGAAGCAGAACAAGTATAAGGGATATGCCTATGAGGATCTCGAGGAGGACGGGGACATTGAAAATGATCAAGACGATGAAGAGGGAGAGACTATACGCACACGACGACATCGCGCCAAGGATCGACATAATAAAGACAAGGACCCACCTCCGGGCGACACTATATACGTCGCGTAAGTTTCCCCCCTTCCATCTTCCCGCCACCCTAATCCACCGCAGATACCATGACTGGGAACACTTTTCGTCCATTCGCAACCTCCGCGGTCCACACACTGGCCTCCCATATGTCCGCGAGACACTCCCTCCCCCCGTTCCCTCCCCTTCCAAGATCAAAAAGGAAAAGGAGAAAGACAAACCCGCCTCCAAGAAAAAAGTCACTCTCAAACTCGCATCCCCATCGCCAGTGTCGAGGGCATCCACGCCATCTTCTCTACCGGAGCTTACACCTTCGCCGTCGCCTTCCCCTGCACCGCCGCTCCTACTTAATCTGCAGCCGATTAAAGGTGGAGCAGTCGACCCAGCTACTGTCCCCCTCCCCACAAGCCGCGCGCGCTCGACACTGCAGGCGACGACGAGTCGGAGTGCTCGCTTTCCTCCGGTGGGTCATCTGCTAAGCGTTCGAGGCGGTCACATCAGTCCCAGGATTACCTCCCTGCGCCCTCGCAGATGGATATCTGCGATTACCCCGATGCAGATGCAGACGCTGACGTGGACGAGGGATCGACCCCTGGGCTGTCCCCCCCTTCTTCATCTCTGTCCTCCTCCTCCACCACCTCTTACTCAAACCCCGCACTCCCACCCTCATCACAATCGCATTCACAATCACAATCGCAATCGCAATCGCAATCACACTCCCCCTCGCCCGAGCCTGAATCCGAGTCTTCGCCCGAACCTGAACTTACACGTCGACAGATCAAGATTCAGGAGCGCGAGAGGGCGCGTTTAGAAGGTGCAGGTGGTGACAAGCCCATGACGCGGAGGCAGAGGAAGGCGCTGGGTCTGCCGAAGCTGCGATCTGCAGGGGCGGGGGCAGGGAAGATCGTCATTCCTGGGGGGCGGTTTAAGCGCGCGCAGCGGGGGGATGGGGATGGGGATGGGGCGGGGGAGGGGGAGGGGGTGAGAGGGGAAGAGGGAGATGGGGAGTGGGTGAGGAATGGGACGGGGAGGGTGGATGTGAGGGGGTTTAGGGAGTTGAAGATATAGGGTTGTCGATTGTTGATATCGGCATGTGGGGGGATGTTCGATGTGCGTTCGTCTCGACTATTTTATCCGCCCGCTTATATTGCGCACGCTCTGCGCATTTTTTTTCTCGTATGGCTCGTGCCATCACGTTGCATCCATCTGCATTTTTTGAATTTTCATTTCATTTTCATTTCTTCTTTCTTCTTCACATTTCGTTTTCCGTTTAATTAATCGCACTGCATTTCATTTTACCTCGCATTCCGTCCGCATCCACACACACACATATATATAACGTTAGCAGGTCTACGTAACGTACGTATACATACATACATACATACATCCCACCCATCCATCCATCCATCCATCCATCCACGCCACACCCATATCCTCCTACAACCACAGCCACGCTCACGATATGACTGCCTACGACCCATAGTTTACCAGAGAAGAACGTATATGTATATAGTATTAGTAGCATGTATATACAGCATGGTCATTTGCATTTCAAGTTTTCCCTTGACTCTTTTCAACACAACATAGCTTCCATCGCTCCGGTTAACGTCCGATACAAGTTCCCGTTTTTTCATACAAACCCAAAACAGGTATCTCTCCGCGGTGATGAACCGCAGCAGTATGTCGCACCTCCGCAGCTCTTGGCGCGACTGAGTACAAGTACTCCCATCCTCCTCCTCCTCGCATCAGGCTTCAAAGATGATCCTCGATTCCAAAATCATCACCTCACCACCCCCACCGTACTTCCCCTCCTCCTCCCACACAACCCCCACACTTACCACCCTTCCCCCACACATTCTGCTTAACATCATCTACCTCACCTTCCCTCAGAGCGCCCTCCCCGACGCCCCAAAGCTCGCACGCCAGCGCAAGACCCTCTACTGGCTTGCTATAAGCCTCCGCATGGTCGATCGCACTTTCTACGTTGCGTGCATGCACGTACTGAGGTCGACATTCATACCAGCGTACGATGCCCTCGTCCGGGCTCCGTATTCGAGCGACCCGTTTCCCCTTCTGGCCCCGCCGCCGCAGACGCATCATACCCCGTCGCCATATGCTTCTTTGCCTTCTGCCCCCACATCAACATCAACATCGGCGGTGCAGCCAGCGCCGTCCCTGCTTAACATGATCCAGCACGAGACGACGGTGCTGGACCGCTTCATAGCGCTCAAGGTACACGAGGACGTATGGGTGGACGACTCGGAGCTGCACCTCGCAAGGGACGAAGCGTATAGGGATTTGTTTGATCATGCACAGCCGCGGGCGAGGCTGGAGGATCTGGTGAGGGTGTATGGGGAACGGGAGGGCGTGGTGTGTGTTGGTGCTCCGCCTTCTATGAAGAGTGTAACACAATCAGGTATGTACGCCTTCGTTCCCCCTTCCCCACATCCTTAACCTCACCCAATAGCGTCCCCCTCTACACCCATCTTGCCTCCTCAGTCCATCCCAAATGTAATGGACACGAATACGGACTCAAAACACCGTATTTTCCCCCTGGGATCACCATACCACACCCCATCCCCAACATCCCCATCCCCGTCCCATGTCCACCCCCCCACCGCATCAATCCGCTCCACCGCCTCCGCCTCCGCATCAATGCTCACCCTCCCCCTCTCCATCCGCTCCAAAAGCTCCACTCGTTCATTCTTCTCCTCTCTCTTCTCCTGCAGACCAAAGCTCTCCCCTACACCTTCGTATACCACCCTCCCCACTTCGCATCTGGGCACCACTACACATATCACAATGACACAGACGACGACACTATCACCGACCCCGAAACTAAAACCGAAACCGAGACCGAAACCGAAACCAATCCCAATCCACCTCCTGACCATCACGCTCGCCCCGCGCTCCGCAGGGCTCATGCTCCACACCCACACCGCCCGGCGCACCGTCGTCTCTACGCCCCGCGCGAGGGACGAGCGGCTTGAGCTTGTTGCGGGGAGGCTGGTTAGGGCGTTGAGGGGGTGGGTTGAGGAGGGGGGTGCGTAGTGCGTAGAAAGTGAGGGTAGAGGGGGGTTAGGGTTCAACCCTCCCCCGGGGCTTGTATGGCTGGCCTAGTCAGGAGTACGCAAAATGACTTTTATATTCATATTTGATACACTTCTACCTACTTAATATATATATATAGATATCCCGCTGATATAGCTACAGCTACAGATGACCACCTAAGATATTGGCATACTATTTTTACCTTTACTTTCTCACTTTTTTTGTTTTTTTTGTTTTGTTTTTGTATTTGTATCTCAATGTCATCCGCTTTGTGTTGGACCACCGCTCATTGTCGCTCAGCTGAATCAGTACAAGCACATCATGGTTCAGGTGGGTCATGTAAAAGTTAAAATGTAGGGCGGCGACGGAATAACTTTTTTTTTTGGACCATCTCATGTTACGTTCGAGGACAGATATATTGTTCGAGGAATGTATACGATGCATGCATATATACTAGGTACCACCTACAACAAAGTTGAGTAATAGAGAAGGACATTTGTAGAAAGTTGTGGATTACCTTCATTTATTGCGAGAGAACACCCGTTCGCTCTCGCGTTCCCTGAAGTATGGATCACAGATAAAGGGAATGGATCTGGTCCAGAAGTCGGAAGTAGAGAACAGGTTTTGGATCTCCATTCCTATGAACTCGAACGGGAACCACTCTGGGTGGGAAGAACCACAGGCAACAACTAGTATACGCAGTCACTAACAAAATAACGAGCCACCTACTCAACCCACCGGATTGACAGTACTCGCCTCATACCGAGACTCATCACCGACACCATTTATGAGTTAGAAAGTAGCGCTAGAAGACACGAGTACATTGATTCAAAGGAACAACTGAACATCCCAAGCCGGGAATACACCACTATCAGGGGATTCAATATATTTAACAATGAAGCACCCGTTATCAGGAGTTATCATTGGAGCCCCATACCACTGGGGATACTTGTTCTGTCATTTGATTTATTTCAGAGGAGACAATATCGCAGAGTCTGAAGTCAAGAGCCAGGTACGTTCCAACACCGAGAAAGAACATTTATGCATGCCTCGTATTTTTCCTAGTTGTTCCGTTTATAGAGTTTCCATTCCTGCAATCGAGACCGTACGGGAAACATGATGTTCCCCATATTGCACCACATTCACCAGAACAGGAAGGGCAAGAGGACAGAGTTAGTATATCCGAGGGCACCCAGTCGTTTGAAGAGCTTATCACGAGGGAAAATAGGGAAATGATGTTGAGGACGCAACAACCTGCAGTGCTTGAGCCATTACTTCGATCAGCGATTACAAACCCGATCGTCTCGATGCAGGTGTATCTCGATTCAGCATCTCGATTCAGAGTCTGGAACAGAAGGATTACAGGGCACCATAAACCACCTTTCCGTCAATGACAGTCGCACTGACTTTAGTCGTCAAGATATCCGCCACAGGCACTGTCATGATATTCTTGTCGAGGATGACGAAGTCCGCCTTCTTGCCAGGCGTGAGGGATCCAATGTCCTTCTCCGCAAACGACGCGTAGGCAGCGTCCCACGTCATCCCTTTCAGCGCTTGTGCACGAGTCAACTTCTCATTCGGATACCTGGGGTCTAGTGAATCAGATTGTATATACGCCGTGAAGTGAAAAATACGTACCAGCCTCCACTACCATGGGGAGATGTCCCAGGAGCATCGGGGTGCAATGGGTCGAAACGAAGACGGGTAACGGCTGCGTAGAATCCAAGCAGAGGGTTGATAGACTCTATCGGGAAATCGGATCCCAGTGGAAGGACGTGGCCAGGCGTGACTCTAAGGCAGTATGGGTGAGGAAAAACCGGTTAGAATATAAATGTGAATGACGCGTACTGAAGTAACGACTGGTAGGCATAAGCACCCTTGATTCGTTCAGGGCCCTGTGAAAACAACGTCAGGCTGGTGATTGGCTGCTTGAGATTGTAAAAGCTTACCAGGCGTGTTTCCGCATATCCCATATCAGATGTCCTGTTGACTGAAGCATCAGAACTCAGAGCCAAGATATTTGCGAGGAGGTCCCTCTTACGCGTGAGTAGGCTGGACACTGGCAAGAACTTTTCAAAGGCTCGTAAACGGGACATCCCAAGGTTGCAAAAGTGAATTCCGTACCTCCAAGTTTTCCGGTCCTTTGGATATCATCAAGCGTCATGATCTGCGCATGCTCAATTCGCGGTCGCCATTCAGAGACATTACCGCCTTGTTTGGTCAGGATATCTTCAAAGATGTTAAGAACGAGGTTATTAGCTCGGTCGCCGATGCAGTGGATGTTCTGCGACCATGTAAATGGCTTAGCCTTGATGTATAATGAACAAGCAGCTCACGACTTGGAAACCGTCTTTCCAGAATTGATGGACAAGAGCCGACAAATCTTTAGGAGGGGTAAGGAGAAGGCCATTGTCCTCTGGTTTATCGGAGTACGGCTCGATTAAGGCAGCGCCCCACGAGCCAAGGGCGCCTGAGATGTGAGTTAGACATGTCAAATTGCGGGAAGAATGCACATGTACCGTCAGCGACAAGCTTGACGCTCTTCACTGTCAAGTGTTTCTGTTTGCCATAATCAATGAGATGGGGAATTTGAGAGCCCCAGTATTCGTTTGACGGAACGTGACCCATGAGATAGAGACGATTCTGTAGGATCAAAGGATAAGTAGTCTTCGTCGGCCCAACTAAAACCTAAACTTACCGGCAGCTCGCCTGCCTCAGCTTTTCTATAGACCGAGAAACATTAGGGCCATATAGCGCGGCAGTAATAGAGAATGTCAAGGCGCACTTCTTGAAGAATTGAATCTGCTCGGGTGAAGACATTGCATCATGGATCGAGGTTAAGCCGTGCGCCAGGGCATCTTTTATTGTCGTCTCGAAAAACTGGTTTGTACGCTCTTCACTCCATTCCGGTGTAGGGATGAGGGCCATGGCATTGTCTACGAAGATACCTAAAAGCGCATCATGATCGGACCTTGAAAACACCATGGGAAGTATGTAGGATTTACCAGTAGGCCGACCGTCGGCGTCGCGAACTATGTGTCCACCTTCAACGGTGTCTGGTAGATCCCCCATCAACTCCAAGACGCGTGGAGACACCCATCTCGCGTGACCATCGACCCGAGTGAGAGAGATTGGTCGCCCTTTCAACACTGGGTCTTTGTCAAGGTCAGCCTGAATGGAGGAAATCACGTCAAATTGTCGGGTTAATCCTGGTCGGGTTGGCGTACTGCAGTAGGAAACTGGGCTGTTGGCCATTTGGTCTGGTCCCAACCCATTCCTTCAATCCATTTCGTCTTGTCATTCTCAATATCAGGGTGCGCGTAGATATAGGATTTGACATGGTCGAGGATCTCTTGTGATGAAAAAAATAAGGTTAGCATGGAGCATTGCGGCTTTGAAAGTACTTTTACCTGGGAGAGACTTTATGGAAGCCAACGGAAACTGTGTCATAAATCCATATTCCAGGATGTGTGCATGGGCGTCTGGTAACGGACAGTCAGACCAGAAGTAATCACGAGCAATGTGCGCTCACCTGCCAAACCAGGCACAACGGCAGAATTCGGGTGGACTTTGAAGACTTCAGGACTCTGCACAATAAGTTGTGAGAGGGTTTCTGGGATATAGTGGTGGATTATTGAGCGACTCCGGGTCGTAATTTCATCTTGAAAATGCCATGTAAGCGCTGATGCTAATTAACCGATCATATAGGTACCAAGGCTTCCAGTATCAGCAATTTGTGAGCCTTTGACTGAGATGCATTCCACTTGAGGGTTGAGTGCATCCACAGTATAGATGCTATTTGCGTCAGAACATACAATATATGTTTTTGGCGGACCGAATAGAACGTTATACGCCCAAACAAAAGCCACGATCGACAGGACTATAGTTCTCAATGAGCGCTGCCAAGAACGCAGCAGATCTGACGTTTCCCGAGGCACGGAGGACTTTTCTGACATGGGCAACGACAGTCGAACGTTGGTTGTGTCAAGAACGTTGACGCGTTGAAAGCCATGTGACAGGACAGATGTGACACATAATTTTGTTTCCGTGCACTGACAGTTCCACCATGTCTGTCGACGCTCCTCGCAAGCTACTACACAGTAAGAGATCTTTTGGTAAATACCCTAGGCCCATGGAATCCCCAGCATACGATGCGTGCGTGAATTTATCCTCTAGAACACTTATAAATCCAATAATCAGTTCATCATGTGCAGATCGGAAGAGGACAACGACCCTTTAACCGATGATGGTGCTTCGTCTGTGTCAGTTCCAGTAATACGGCCTACAATTCTGCCCAGCCATCTGCGTGCTTTGCATCCCAAAGGATCTTCTCGTGTCAAGCATCAGCTCGCGTCGAGTATCTTATCGGACTCGGATGGCGTGGATTCACCTACATATGATGGGGATGTCGAGTCGAGTGCAACAGCGGGTGCGGATTTACCTTCTTCAAGGGCCCCGCACCAATACCATCACTACCACAATTCCTCGACTTCCACTCTTAATACGCCGATTACCCCTAACCATCCTTCCGCTACTACCACCCCGAGTACCGAGCAGGGCAGTCCCAACATGCCACATGCGCGGGCGACGACACTGTCCAATCATCCTGTCTTTATTTCCCCCCCAGTTCATGCCACAGCTGCACCTCTTCTCGTACCTGAAGAACCCGCGGTGGCAGCTGCTTCAGAAGCCGCCTTCAATCCTGCTGCCCTCACTCCAGAAGACATCCACGCTTTCGTACAAAGGGCCATCGATGGCGAGGAGGGGCGCAAATACCATATCAATCCACCCCCAACAGACCGCCCTGTTCGCGTTTACGCAGACGGTCAGCCATTTTTTTTTTGCAACTACGTCACCGACATTGACACCTGACAGGGGTCTACGATCTTTTCCACTTTGGGTAAACCCGCTTTTGCCGCGTTGTACCTTCCCCTGCTTACACGATTCCCAGGCATGCCCTCCAGCTCCGACAAGCAAAGTTATCTTTCCCAACAGTTTATTTACTTGTGGGCGTCAATTCCGACGAACTGGTCAGGACCCATAAGGCGCAAGGTATCATGACGCACGCCGAAAGGTACGTTGATGCTTAATCCAATCCGGCGGTACTTTACGCGCAATTAGGCTCGAAGCCGCCAGACATTGCCGATGGGTGGATGAGATCGTCGCGGAGGCGCCATGGGTGATCGACGAGGACTTCATCCGGAAATACGAGATCGACTACGTGGCTCACGATGAGAGTCCATATGCAAGCAGTGATCATGACGATGTATACGGCTATGCAAAGAGTCAAGGTATTTCTTTCCTAATCTCCAGCGCTAACCCGTCGCTGAAGCATTCCTGCAAGGAAAATTCATCCCAACGCGGCGCACACCGGGGGTTTCCACATCGGAGCTCCTGGAGCGGATCGTCTCTGGCTATCGCAAGCGCGATTTTGACGACAAGCTGACGAAGATGGGGCACGCTGAGTTGCGGGCGGAAGGGAGTGACTATGACGATAGCAGCCGGATGGCCAGTCGGCTAGCAAGCAGGAGCACCAGTCCCACACACAAGCCCGTGACCAGTGCAGGGGTGTAGGGCGATAATACGACGACAAGCATAGACTCTAAAGGAAAGATAATGGATAGGTTACGAAAAATTTCAATACGATAGATAATGTGGGTTACTTCAGTATACAATACAAATGATCGGGGACAGGGGATCGACAGGGCAGGCGTTGTCAAATTGGTTTTGCTAACTGTGGCGCGGGCCGATCAACTCTTCTGTGCTACCTCTTCCCAATCTTACCCCCTTTGCCTGTCTTCGCGCGTGCACTACCAATGCACAAAGCCTATCAGCCTAGGCCGAAAGGTCCAATGATCGAGTACTTTGACCATCGTCAGAATGACGCCGAAGATCAATTATGATCTCTAGAATTGTGAAACACCACTACTTACCAGTCGAGATATTTTCTAGCAGCAAGGTTCATCGGCAAATGCTTCCCGAGCAGACGTATCTACAAAGGGTAGAGCTCGACCATCAACTAATTTACCATCAATATAGACATAGAAAGTGCATGGAAATGTAATTACGCACCGACTGCTCTTGATGTATGAGTGCAGTTAAGCCTGCTTGATTATGTTGGGAAATCAGGGTGAGACCCATATATTGACAACAAGATTATTCAATTCAAACTTGTAACCTGTTCAGGTGCGGTCAGAGGCACGGAGCCTTGCAAGCGAGGTCAAGCGGAGACGCACGGCGCCGTCCTATCTCAACTTGTTAGGCACACATGGCCATTGAAATAATTCACGAGTCACGACATACTATAGCCCAGGATCTCGAGGCCCTTGATAGCATTGAATCAGGCGTGATCCTCCGCCTTGCAATGGGCCCTGATGGGATCGGAAAAAATTATGAATTACAGGTCCAGACTCTGTCTGTATCGTAACTATATTTCATCTCTAAAAGTGATAAAAGTCTCGGGGATGTGCAGAAATGACATTTGACTTGATCTTTAGCTTGATCAAAAGTGATCTCGGGCTCGGCCACATGTCGAGTGTCCACAGGAGCTTGATTGCAAAGCCCTGTAATATTTCGCTTCCCTGACTTGTGACCTTTCATCATGAGCAGGATATCTGTGGTGCTGAGGGCAGAAAATGTTGGAATTTTTTCCTTGATAACCGCTCGTGACTTTTTTCCAAAATTTCGGGATCATAATCAACTTATGAAAAGGTCCGCTATTTTTCGTGAATTTTAAGATTTTCAAGAGGGAATGCCAAATTTTCGAGGCTTGCATAAATTCCCCAGGCATTTTAGACAAATCAGCTC
>JAFLHD010008932.1:20594-34947 GCA_018856295.1 Blastosporella zonata
GGCAGAACAGGTTGTCCGAACCCATGTTGTACTTTGAGCCCCAGCAAGACGACGCTGTATTGATCTTTGGATACTCTCTGTTTCTGGCCGCAACGGATCTACGATTTTCTTGTAGTGGATCTCATCTTCCTGCGTTCCACATGTCGCAGGAAGTCATCATCTCTGCACTCTCCATGTCCTTGATGATGTGCCCCCAGGTCCAGCCATCAGGCTTGGCAGATGTGCTATCGGATGCCATGCGAAAGCAAATGGATCTTGTGCAAACCGGTATGTTGATTGCGTCATCTGAGCAAATACTGTATTTCTTCAACGTACAATCAGGGCTCGATACTGTGTGTTCCGCTGAGTCGTTGGATCAACTAATGGATGAGTGTTCAAAACTCAAGGACTCCAAAGAAGAAGATGCTGAAGTGCGGAGAAGCGTAAGATCATATTTATCTGCTTTGGTTATTATTCTAACGCACTATATTCAGGCAAATCTCGCAAAAATTAGTAAAGGAATCGAGGGACTTGAAGAATCGTACAATAATTACGCTCATATAATCGAATCGGACAATATATTTAGGACATCAGAGGTGAGTCTCATCTGTCTGCGTCAATCCTTGGTCTAAAGTCCTCGCAGCTCCCTCTTGTTCTTTCTGTTATCGAAAGGCTGCAGGAATTGGAGGTCAACGGCGAACGTTGCTTTGCTGCCGGTCTAGAAAAACTGCTTGAACGGTGGACCGCTACCTCTGGGCTCCTTGCCTCATCAAACTCATAAATACCATGTCGCTCTACGTTAATGAATTCTAATAATATCTGGCTATCGCGCATCTTGTAGAGCATGAGATCTCGTGACTTTATCACCGCTACAACACCTCGTTCTTGAAAGCTTGATTCTTGAACAGCTTTACCCGGACCGGTATGTCTGATTTTATGCGCTTGGAATCCCGAGAGGCCGGGAGAATCATGTTCATTCTACTCACGCAGGTCATTTCCAGTCCTTCGACTCCACGCACGGCGTGCTACGACCACTATTTATACAAGAGGATAAATGAAATTCATGATAGCATCAGGTTCCTTCCCCGCCATGTGGATTCTGCCATTGCGAGGAAAGTACATGGTCTGGGCGATCACCGGTACGTACTGTTTTCGACTAGCTCTACGTGCAGCTTAAGGCTAAATTTGAAGAACACATTAGCTTGTTGCTGCCAGGGCTTCTTGCTTCTGGGATATGATCAGGGTGTCATGTCTGGGATTGTGGGTAATGTTAAACTGGGAATCGGAGACAAAGTCCGACGCGAACCCCTTGTGTTCTAGATTGGAGCAAACAACCAATTCGGCAAAGACTTCAATCATCCCAATCCAACGACGCAGGGAACAATTGTATGTCCACCAGTCGATTTTCAGCTCCCTTAGCATCGTAATTTTCTTGCTTTAGGTTGCCATATATGTGAGCTTTTACGTCCTTTGCTTTCCAATTACAACCGACTTTTTTTGGAGGACATTGGATGTGCCGTTGGAAGTCTGGTCGTTTTCTTTTTCGGCGAGGCCATTGGCAGAAAACGCATGATCATGTCTGGTGCTGCGACGATGCTTCTAGGAACCGTATGTATATAACACAGTGCGGGGTATCCGCTCTGTTCTCACAACCCTTCCAGGCAATATTGACGAGTTCCACCACCCTGGCTCAACTTTACGTAGGACGAGTCGTAACTGGAGTCGTATGCTTTACTTTGTCACATGTTCCATCTTTTTTGGCTCATGACTGAAGGATTATAGGGAAATGGGTTCAACTCGTCATCCATCCCTGTCTACCAGTCGGAAACGTGTGGGGGCAAAGTCAGAGGAACTCTTGTTTGTCTCAACTCCACGGTCACAATCATCGGCCTTGTCATCGTGAGTGGAATCTCTTGTTTTCCGCCTCGCGGCATTCCCATAACTATTCCAATTTCCCATAGGCTTACTGGCTGGATTATGGGATGAGCTTCGTGAATGGACCGATTCAATGGAGACTTCCCATCGGCTTCCAAGCATTCTTCGCTTTATGCCTCCTTTTGCAAGGGCTTGTATTACCAGATTCTCCTCGCTGGCTCATTGCACATGGCTACCACGAGGAAGGGGCGAAAGTCATTGCCATGCTAGAAGATCGAGACTCGACAGATCACCCGGACGTTTCTCGAGTCGCTCAGGAAATCCAGGCTTCATTGGCTTTGGAGGGTGCTGGAGGTGAGGCCCGTTTCCCTGTCGATGAATACTAGAGGTTCATGATTCCAGGTCCGTTTCGATATAAGGAACTTTTGGAAGGAGGCAAGATACAAAACTTCCGCCGGATATGCTTGTGTATTGGCATTAACGTCATGCAACAGTTTACCGGGTATGTTCGTTGTCTGTGACTGTGTTTTCCACACGATTCTCAGGGAGCTGATGTCATCTTCAGTGCAAACATGATAAAGTGCGCGTTCTCACAAATTTCCTACCAAAGGTATAAGGAACTGTCTATACAGCTATTTGGCACCTGTGGTGTATCAAAATACCATGGGTCTTTCCCGTAACTTGTCTCTCATCCTTGGAGGATTCACCGCCGTGACGTATATGTTCGCTTCCTTCATACCTCTCTGGGTGAGTTTCCGTGTTGAGTGCCCAAACCAATGATTTACCCGTTGTCGTTAGACCGTTGATCGCTACGGCAGACGCCCTCTGCTAATGATCTCTGCTGCAGGTTTGTCGGTTTGCTTTATCGTAGCAGCAATTCTACTCTCGACGGGATCCAAGCCAGCGGCATATGGAGCGACTGCGATGGTGTTCATCTTCCAGGTATTCCTTGGCATCGGATACTTACCAATAGTACATTTCACGCCCTGTATCTTCTTTATTTGTGCTGACTCCAAGCAAGCCGTGGCTTTACCCCGCCGAGGTAATATCAATGTTTCCTGTTATTCACATGGATTTCAATCCCAGACAGATAAGTACCACGAGAATTCGCGCAAGGGGGTCTGCAATTTCGAGCTTTTTCAACTGGATGTAAGCACAATCGTGCTCCTTGTGGCTCCATGCGACTCAATTTATTGCCCAGGTGTGTTTTTGCTGTCGTTGAAATGACACCTCCGGCAATCGCAAATATCGGCTGGCGCGTTTTCATCATTTTTGCTATATTCAATGCCTGCTGGGTTCCACTAGTAAGAGTTATTTGTTTTAGTACGTACGACGACACTCAATAGATTCCAGGTATATTGTGTACGTACCCTGCAGGTTTTATCTTTTTTTTTTTGTATCGCGCTTGATTCCTCACTAGTTTTTCCCTGAGACGCATTCGCTTGAACTGGAAGACATTGATGCAATTTTCGAGAAAGGAGGCTTGACTGGGGGCGTATGGGGAAGCCCTGGAGGAATGACTGTGCAAAGAAGACAAATTTCGAAAGACGAAAAGTAAAATGTAGGCAAATGAGAATATGCGCATTTGAGTTTAGTAGCCGCGACTGGGACGCGTTGTTTGCGCGTGCTGATAGCGGCATGTCACGTGTGTGATCGAATGCCAAATATAATCCATCATTTTTTCCCAAAAAAATTGTCCAGCTGTCTCTGTCACTTACCACAACCACCATGTTCGCCAACATCCTCCGTTCTCAAGCCCGCCTCGCCTTGACTTCCTGCAGAGCTCGCGTCTCTGCCGTCGCTGTCTCCCGCGTTGCTACCCGCATACCCTCCATCCCAACGGTATCCGCCTTGAGGACAATTTCCACGTCGAAAGCTGTCTGGAACTCCGACAACGCTGCTCGGGAGCAACCTCCCCCAAGCAACACCCTCTTCGTTGGAAATCTCCCCTACAGCATCTCAGAAGCTGAGCTCAGGGAGAGGTTCGAGCCGTTTGGAGAAATTGCATCCATTCGTGTCGGTGAGTCGCACCTCGTCACATTTTTCCTTTTCCTATGCTGATGAGGTGTCGTCGCAGCCTACCAGCCCGACGGTCGTGCGCGTGGTTTCGCTCATGTGGAGTTCGTCAACACGCCCGACGCTGTTGCCGCTATGACCTCCGTCGCAGAGGAGCCCATGTATCTGCTGGACCGTGACCTCCGTGTCAACTATGCTGCGGGTAGGAGGGCACCTGCCGAAAGGGAGCCCTCCAACACCTTATATTTCCACGGCTTCAGCGGAACTTTGGAGGATTTGCGTTCCGCATCTGGTCAATATGACACCTCCATTGTCAATATTCACTTCCGTACGTAGCCGTGTTATCCCAGGTGCATTCATAACTCACGTTCTTTCGTTTAGTCAAGGACCGTCACACTGGCATGGAAAATGGATCTGGCTTCTTGCACTTCACCAGTGTGGTGCGCGCGACTGAGGCACTGTCCAGCCTCAACGGTCGCCGGGTCGGAGATGAGGAATTTCTCCGTCTTCGCTTCGCGTCGCCCCCCAGAGATGGAGGCCGTGACGGACGTCGTGATGGAGGCAACCGAGGAAGTCGCGATGGAGGCAACCGCGGAAGTCGTGATGGAGGACGCTACTGATGAACCACATACTATACGCCGACATAATGTCATGATTATGACCCCTACCTACCCCACCCCCAAAATTTTTTCTACATATAGTACCATAGCCAAGCATCGTTACCCGGTTACTTAATCATACACCACAGCTCACCATTTTTTATATACATGAAATGGTTGTGAGCGGAGGACCTGCTTCGAAGGAATAAGCCCTGTCTCAAATTGTGTCGCACGACAAAACGCACGCAACCTCAAGTGCACAGCCACACACCACTGGAACCGTGTGGGCGCTTGGGCGCATTTCGGAAAGTCTACATACATGCTTAAAAAACAAGCTGTCACTCTTACCCCCTCGCAGCCTAGGATCGACCTTCCAAATACATCTGATGACGGTCCGAGTTCGAGGCAACCAAATCGACTCTTATTTCTACTGGTACTACTGTCTATGTACAAAATACCGCGGACTATACAAGCAGATTCTCTAGTCGACTGTATCATTCTGACTGTGGAGGACGTGGAGACCTGCGCTTCGCTACTTGTTGCGGGAGGAAGGCACGAATCCGACTCACAACGGAGAGAGAAGCCTGGTGACGGCAACCTTTCCCGAGGTGATGAAGATTTTCGACAGCATAGTAACGACGGCCTTATTACCGCAACTAGCAAACACAACATAAGCCCCGGTAAAGACAATTCTAGCATGCATCGCAAGTACGCCTGTTGAATGAATCTCCAAGATACATGCATCCTGACTTTTCTAGATTACGATTGCTTTCTTCCGTTTGCGGAAGTTTCTGGTTCGCTTGACGCAGAACTTTTGAGCCACAGGCTTTCCATCACTCCAGGGCAGCTTTTCCCTCGACGACGCAATTCGGTAATGACAGTAGTTTTTCTCCGTAGATTGCAGGTTCTGCCGGGTGCGCCGCTTTCAACTGAGTGTCATGCTACGACTCGCCCAAGAAGATCCATCACGTGAACCACGCGAGATTCGAGTGGCGCGCTGTTCATAAGGATCCCAGCCTCTTCAAGTTTCTCAAGACCACCATGAAATTCTTTGAAGGTTTCTCAGGCTTCTCGTTCCTTGCATCTGCGAGCATTTGGGTGGCGCCAATCGTGACACTTGCGGTCGTCCTCGCCACCTGCATCTTCCAACGAATCGTAAATCACATTCTCCTCTTGGCGACATGAATTAACGCTCACGCCTTTACTTTATTTCCAGACTCATCGTCAGCCACCCCGGTCCAAGCTCTGGCGCGCGTCGTACTCCCGGTTACGATCATCTGAGGCTGACAGCTCTTCAATCTCTCAACCAAGCCCCGCAGTTCCCCGGCTCTCTAGGCGCAGGAAGGTTGAGTCGGAGATACACGTAGTCCCACAGCGCCCTCTCGTCATCGGCCTGCCTCCTACTCCCGCGCTTCCTGAGGCTGACGTCACTGATATTGCCCTCGTTACTCCGAAATCACCATCCCCTCTTCCCATCCTCTGTCCTCGACTCACCTACGCTTATGTTTCCTCACTGGCAGATAGGCACTGGACTCCGACCCCTGTCTATGAGGCATCGTCCTCCGCGCGTGTGTCCACTCCTCCCGCCGCGCGTGTCAAGCCCATCGAGGAGAATGAAGCAGTGGGCGCTCCGCCCTGCGAAGAAAAGCCCCTGGAGAGGTCTGCAGTATCAGCACCAAAAACCGAGCGAGGCTTAACTTCATCATTGTGGGTGCCAGCTCCGACTTCTGTGCCAGCCGTGACTTCTGTTTTAGAGCCCATTGACACTTTTGACAACGAGCTTCGCTCACCGATCCCGTCGACAAAGCCGGCAGCAGTTCTGGAGAGCATACGAGACTTAGCTTCCTCGTTGTGGGCACCCTCGACAACTGTATCTCTCGCTGATCCCTCCCTCCTTGATGAGCCCTCTCCCTCTGAAAATGAAACATCGGACACACCAGCAGAAGCAACCATAGAGACCTCGTCGAAACAAGATGCTTCGTTGTCTAAATCTTTGTGGGCCCCCAAACAAGCTGAGGCCTCTGTCCCAGCTGTGTCTACCACGTGCACGCCGACGTCTGTAAAGAAGGCATGTACGCTATCTGATCGTTCCACCACCCCAGTGTTCGAGGCGCCTCCCACTCCACCCCCCACCGCAAAGAAGGAGTCCAAGTCAAGAACTCCTCCTCTCACTGAAGTTCATTGTGGGATCGGCGCGTCTATCTGGGTAACGCGAATTTCGAGTCATGCAACACCTACTCCAGCGACCCCGGTGCCTCGTTCTAAAGCGCTGACTTCGCGCTTCCTAGCTTCTGAGGAAAATATTAGATCCTCGAGCACTTCGATCTGGGCTTCGAAACCCCTAGGTATGTGAAGAATCAAGGTCACGGCGGTCGTGGTGCGAAGAGAGCCTGAGGAAACAGGGATTATCGTGGTACGAGTGCTTGAGTCATTTTATTTTTATTTTTATTTTTGTACATTTCTTCATTTGCCTGGATATCTTTGCGGATACGTGCCCAGCTCAATGTACCATACTATCAAAAGTATTGCTTATACCCTGACACGAACTTGATCCTCCTATCTCATTTCTATATTACTGGAACATCAGGACTTGGGGAATTCCATTCATCTTCTTGGGTGCGACGTTTCTTTAGTGGGTCTCCCCCATGCATTCCTGCCTTAAACTAAGGCTGAGCTGGAGCTTCGGTGAGGAGATTAACGGTGCCTAGTTCATCGTCCGCTGGTCATGCATTCCAAGCACAGCCAGGCAGGTCGTTGAAAGACGGAAGCTAGTCAAAAGCTGCGAGAAGTGACATTGTGATGATGGCGAAGTCCGAGATGCCTCGAACCGTGGTCTGTGAGCATGGGAGAAGATGCCTTTGTGTTTTGTCTATGCAATCTATCACCCCATTCGGAGAAGCAACAACTATTCATCATTATGGGATAGCAATCCAAGGTCTGAGAATCCTATCCTAAAAAGTAGACCTATAGCGAAATAATAACGGGCAAAGACTCAATCAGTGAGGGCCGCTAAATAACTCTGTAGGTGCAGGTAAGAATATAGAAAGATGAATAGTGCGGCGAGCGACGAACCTCGCGCTCTTCGAGAAACTCAAGATAGGTTAACGCGACGGCGATCCAAAAGCTCGTCTCGACGCCTAAAAGCTCTTCTTGGGTTCTTTCGATCTCTATTAAACCAGTAAGGGAGCGAACTGTCAGTATCGGCGTCCGATCGTGGAATACAAGGACCGGCGGCGGCAATGGCATATAATTTACAGAGAGACGGGAAGTTTCTGTCGGAGAAGCTGGGGAGAGGCTGCTTGCAGGAGGAGGCGACAGCAGATTTGCGGATGGGAGACGGGTGAGGGTGAAAGAGCTGGAGTGTGATGGTCGGCTATTCTTGATTATGCTGAGAGCGCGGGAGAAGAACGAGTTCGAAGTGGGTTGCACGACTTGGGTGGAGTGTGGAGCGAGGACAAACTGCGTAACGTGGGTGACTGGTTTCCCCAGTGCGGCCGGCCGATTCTTTGGTATTTCCTCGAGCTTCGCCTGGACAGACTTCGGGGACGGTGGGTGAACGACAAGAGTGGGGGGAGTTGGCGGGTATGAGTGGGCGCTGGATATACTCGGGCGATCGGGCTCCGGCTCTACGACGGGGGCCACGTTTGTGCGAGAACTGAATGAGAGCGCTGCATCTGAGTATTGAGGGGATGTTCGTGGGACAGGTATGAACGGGATGAATACACCTGGCGCAAATGAGGGCGCCCGTATACGAATGTACCATCCACGCTTAGGACGGTGAATAGTCCAGCATAGGGTGCTAGTAGGGTTGTGCTGTTTGCTAATCAGCAAGTATTGGAAATGAAGTAAATGTTCGAATGAACTCACCACGACATGCTCTATGATCTCGTCGTCACTGAGAAACCGTTCCTTGAATCAGCGTCAAGTTGGCCTGCAAATTGAGATAGGAATGTCAACCGACCTTGTACCAGATAACGTCTTCAGAACCTTCTTCTGAAACATTAATCCTCATGTCAGAAATAACATCGGAGCTGGGGGTTGGTCAATAACTGCCAAGACATACGACATACGACTTGCCTCTGTACGGTAAATCGCAATGAAGTCGGTCTTGCAGCCTCAACCTGCGTAGAAGAGATCCTTGATCAGAATGCGACTCCTAGCATTCTTGAAGTGACAAGTCGCAGTGAGAAGAATGAGTTTAAGTATGTGAAGATTTGGTGAAGATACCGGCCGAAGATTGATACCAAAGCTATAGACAAATAACCTTCATTTCTTCGAGTGAGCGCTATTGAGCAGCTGATGCCGCCCAGCCCCGCGTACAGCTGGTTTTGCGTGCTATGTTCTACCGCCAATATTCTCTCTCATGCTGCTCATCATAGAGCCTCACAAATTGCGCCGCAAACTGCTGTATGGCTGCAACAGCGCCGGGAAGCCGTAAAACCAGGACCATTTACCGTGGAACGACCAGCAAACCCGAAGAACGCGTCGAATGGGGGACAGCAGGAGGATAAAAAGGCTAGGAATACAGGAGCCAATGCAGCTTGGCGGGAGGCCTCCGTATTTCAAGAAGGACGCGTCCCACTGGAACCCAAGGGCGAGCCAGAGGAGCGAACAGCTAGAAATACAGGATTGGACGCCATACATTTAGAGACTCCAGTAATACCGGAAGAGAATTTCATCGTCAAAGATGCGTCGACTGTTGCGGAGGTTGTTCCCCAGGAGTTAGAACTGGACCAAGCTCCATTCATCCCACCACACGCAGCCAGCTCTGCAGATACATTGGCTTTGGACCAGGAAACAGCTTTCGTTTCTCCCCAAATCCCCAGAGAAGAAACACTCTCACAATGCTCTCCAGAAAAGGCGCGTTTTAATCCACATCTCATTTCATACCGCGCTTAATTGGATTATTTGCAGGTTCCCGAACCCCTACTTGTACTTCAGCCTGAAGAGTTCATTACCCCAGTCCGGAATCTTCAGTCATCTAAAGTTCCCTCGTCGCGTATTGGGAGACTGTTCCACTATGGAGGTACGTCACGTTGTTTGTTCTCAACCTAATGGTTCTCATTACCGTGAATGTGATGTAGGCCTCGCCGCCTCCCTTGGTTACGGTGCTGCTTCCGAACTAATTCGTCGCACAGGCGCCTCGCCATCAGAGGGCCAGTCGTCAGTTTTCATGACAGAAGCCAACATAAAACGACTTGTGTCCAAACTATCTCAAATGCGAGGAGCTGCCCTTAAACTTGGACAGTTCCTTAGTATACAAGGTGAATTATTTTTTTCGATGTACCTCACTCGACAGGCTAACGCTGCCTGACCAGATACCCACGTTTTACCTGCGGAAGTCGACCAAGTCTTCCGACAAGTGCAAGACAGTGCTCACTACATGCCTGACTGGCAGATGGAGGTCCGTGAAAACTTCACAACCATTCCTTCCCCCACATGCTAACTTGACCAATCCAGAAAGTCATGACCAGTTCTCTCGGTCCCGATTGGGCAAAATCATTCGAATCGTTCGAGAGACTCCCGTTCGCCGCCGCCTCCATTGGACAAGTCCACGGTGCAGTCCTCGCGGCTTCTGCGTCTCCGACAGGCCGCCCCGAACCCGTGGCAGTAAAAATTCAGTTTCCGAACATCGTGAATTCGATCGACAGCGACCTCGGATACATCAAGGTCCTCCTCACTGCCGGACGACTCCTTCCTAAAGGACTGTTCTTGGACCGCAGCGTCCAGGTATGTTGACCATGCTTTTTTCACTTCGTCTGATCTGCTGACTAACTTGCCTGCAGGTCCTGAAGGAAGAGCTGGCGGACGAATGTGACTATACCCGCGAGGCGTCGTTCCTGACGAAATTTGGATCCACGGAATGTTTGGGGGGCGATGCGCGGTTCAAGGTCCCGTGGGTGTGGGAGGGCAGCACGAAGTCTGTTTTGGTGATGGAACGTTTGCATGGAGCTAGTGTCGGCGATGGTGATATCAGCGGAATGAGCAAGAGGGACCGAGACGATGTTAGTTCTAACATTGACCATGACCATGGCTCCCTCACCCGACTGACAAATCTTGTCGCATCCTAGATCGCGGCATGGATAATGGAACTTTGCCTTAAGGAGCTCTTCGAGTTCAGGTCTATGCAGACAGATCCTAACTGGTCAAACTTCCTTTGGAATGCACAGACGCGAACGGTACGATTGCGTCACACCTCGACGTCGTTCTGGATACTAACGGTGGAAGGAATAGGTCGAACTCGTTGACTTTGGTGCAACGAGGGAATATTCGAAGGAATTCATGGACAACTGGCTCCGCCTCCTTCAAGCCGCCGCCTTCGAAGATCGTGACGCATGCATCCAGTGGAGTCTGAAGCTTGGGTATTTGACTGGCGAGGAGAACCAGGTGAGGCATCCCCAGCCCGCCGCCCGCCGCCCCATTAATTTTAGCTCCCATCCAGGTCATGCTAGATGCCCATGTAAATTCCATGATCCTGTTGGCCACACCATTCAAGGCATCCACACCGCAACCGTTCGACTTTGGTCAGGGATCCGCTTGGTCTAATATTACTGCAGAAATTCGTGCACAGATTCCTGTAATGCTGATGCATAGGCTCACCCCGCCGCCAAGAGAAACATACAGTCTCAACCGGTGGGCTTTCTCGCTGTGTTCTGTCTGTCGAGCAGTCTGATGATAGCCTCCCCAGAAAATTGAGCGGCACGTTCCTGCTCGCTTCAAGGCTCCGGGCGACGATAGATACTAAAGCCGTATGGGATCGCGTCATTTCCAGGTATCAATTTGGTCCCTAGATTCACCCTAGTATCGGATTATCCGCATCGGATTCTAAAACAGTGTCGAGTGCGATATGACGGCAAGGGTGAGGTTCAGAGTACTGCTGGAACCGTGTGCTCCAGCGTTGATCCAGAGCGTCAGGTTGACGGGGGTGCAAGCTCAAGGCTGTACGTAAACTTGATTTTACTCGTTGCAATCCTACGCCATGTAGTAGTAACAGTATGGAAGGGTACCTAAAAGTGTGAAGTTGCGTCCTCGTCCCCTCCGAGTCGTTCCTCTGATGATCATTTCTATATGTTTCTCACTTCTCTATACAACTGTCAACTAATCAAGGGTATGTAATTATCCAGTACCCACATATGCCGCGCATCTTGGAAGGCTTCAACTCATATACGCCATGCCTTGACTATGGCTCTCGAAGAAATCGATCATGTAAAAAGCAATGCTTCATATTAGCTGGCCTGCACCTGGATAACGCTGAGTACTATACTCTTGGCGGCTCACTTTACATCGCGATACCAGGATCATGTCAACCCCAGGCCATTATTCTCCTCTGTGTTCAGCTCGTGATCAACATCACGTCGACTTCAGCTGTGCTTGCAGAGGCGTGCCTTTCGAGACATGTGGGGCTTGGACATGCCGGTATAGGCGGCTGTTCATCTCCCCGTTTATGCACTTCTCTTGCTCAAGCTAGCTCATCGTTTATTCGGGTATTGATTACAGTAATATGGACTCTGGAACTTCCGTTCACTTCGCCACCATAGCCCCGATGTGAGTAGGATTTCAACTGACGTGCACGTACTGTGTGGAAGCTTGAATTCATTTTCGTTGAGAGTTTCTGCCAGGTGTGTCCGGTTCACTGTACATCAAATTCAAATTGACTTTCTCCGAGGCCGAACTTGGGTCAAGTGTTGAACGTTGAACCTCGGGGGGCACGAGGCTGATATGTATCAAGCAATACCTCCTCTATCATACAATACATATACTCCTGTAGATACATAAATACTGAAAGCAGCAATCCATCCGAAACACTCCTACTACGCAAACGACGGCAGTAGCTCAAAGTCTCTTAAGAGCCTTCTTCCTCTTCTCAGCACCAGTTGAAGCTCCCCCCGTCGCCGCTCTCTTCACGGCCTTGGAGCCAGTGACTGCGGGCGTAGCTGTCATCCCCATACCCATAGTCGGAGCCGTTCTGGCGCCCACATTCGCGTCAGCAGTACCCAAGGGTGAAGGTGATACATGACGGTCCTTGTTGGAAAAGCCTTCTTTGTCCCCAGACTGGAATTTAGATGGCGGTGCAGGTGAAGCAGATGTGCGGGTGACAATCGGGACGGAGAGGGTTGGGGGTGAAGCAGGGGTTGTGGATGCTGCAGGAGGCGGCGTAACTTTGGGAGTTTGGGAAGTTGAAGCAGCCGATGACGCTTCCGCATTCGGCTCCTCCTCAGCAGAGGGTGTATCAAACTCTACGGGCCGTGTCCGTGGTGTCGCATGAACGCTGGTGATGAGTTTCGCTCGACTGCAGTAACTCGAGTAGTCCTCCAGCAAAAGCTTCCCCGCCTCTTCGTCAAGCGCCGATTCAGGATTGGGATAGATGAGGAGACATTTGACAGTCACGAGGATATGGCCAATGCCATACGTTGACTTCCAGTCCTTCTTGAGGGTGTTGACACAGATCTCGCCAGAATTCGAGACGTTCGGGTGGAAGATTTTGGTGGCAAACCAACCTGCAAATTAAGAAGTCAGTCCTGCATATAGATGTGATATGCCATTGCCACTTACACTTGGGAGGCGCCGCAGGGAACTCCTCCGTGAACTTGAACTTCACCCTGAAGTATCCACCAGCGTATGGCGTGCCCTCTGCAAAAGACAAATCAAGGTTGGTCAGCCACCAGTCTGATGTCGACAAAATAGGACGCGTCGAGACGCGACCTCCTGCCCCGTAAACTCACCAGGGCCTTGTATTATCCCTGTGACATCCAACATATCTTCCTCGCTCGTTTGAATG
Organism: Blastosporella zonata; assembly: GCA_018856295.1. Taxonomy (NCBI): domain Eukaryota; kingdom Fungi; phylum Basidiomycota; class Agaricomycetes; order Agaricales; family Lyophyllaceae; genus Blastosporella; species Blastosporella zonata. The sequence goes on from JAFLHD010008932.1 coordinate 33,843, forward strand.
CGAATACCTTCTGGCGGGCTGTTTTTGAGCTCACTAAGTTCGCGCATGACGCGGCGAAGAGCAGCAGGTGGGAGAGACTGAAAAGTACGTTTGCGTTAGTGAATTACAATCAAACCTGACCGTCAGGAACTTACCATGATCTATAGAATAAGGTGTATGTTGTACAAGAGCAACAGTCGAATGTTGAGACAAGTTCAAATTTGGTTCATCGGAGATTGAAACGCGTATCACCTAATACTCTCTGTGATTTTGACATTGTCTCTGAAAGTGACAATCGAGGATTATACAGTATCTAAAGCGATGGTATCTTCCCCGGCCAAAACGCTCCTCCTCCCTTATTTGTAGCGTACCAGGTGTTATCGTGTGCCAAAAGCACCCCGACGTGAGGAATCGTCAAGAGCTCGCGCATGCCTTTCCGTTTCCTCTACGCACACCTGGAAAACCCATGCTCTCCATCATGGACAGAAATATCGCCCTTTCCTGTGACGAGGTCCCAATGGTGGGCAGTGTCACCTGCGAGGTAAATCCACGCTCCGTCACCGGACGTACGCGCCATGACGGTCAGATGCCCAGCGAGGTGCCCAGCGCCGTCCACGATATATAAAGCTACCATCGCCGTAGTAGTCCAGCGCGCGTGTAAATGGACCCAGCGGCTGCCAACCTGTCGTGGAGAGGAATTGTGTGCGATCAGGCGGCAGCGCGGGATCCTTCGCAATCAAGGGATCGATGTGCTATGGATCAAGTATGTATTTTGCGCCCTCCTCGAGAAGAAACGTGCTCTTTGGGAAAAGGCTTACGTCGCCCATGTGGTCGAAGTGGACGTGGGAGATACATATCGTGGAGATGTCGGAAGGTGATAGCCCGCCTCGACCGAGCGATTCTACAACATCCTGAGGTACGCTCGCGACAAAGGCTGCCATGTCTGGTGAATAGTTGTGCCAGTCTTTGCGGAGGCCGAGGTCGAACAGGAATTTATCGCTTTTGGTGGAGTGTTGGAGCAGGAAAGCTAAGGATGGTGCGACAGAGACTTCGCCGGCAACAGCACTCGATGTGAAGTGTGCAAATTCTAGTTTGAGATTACCCGCTTCAAGCGTAGATACGTCAC
>JAFLHD010008933.1:10460-34677 GCA_018856295.1 Blastosporella zonata
AAGCACCTCTTAAGAGCCTTTCTAAATTCCCGCCTAATAGGCTATGTCAAGACATTTATCATCCTTCCATCCCTCGTTTATGGCCTCGCGACGGGCAAACTGGTCGATCTTGGAGTTCAAAACCAATACTCCATCCAGCTTCCAATCTTGATCAGTCTATCTTTGGACCGCGGTCAAGGTGGTATGATTGGAGAGGGAAAGAACATCTGGCCAAATGTTCATATCGATGACGGTATGTTTTAGTTGTTTCGGCAAAATACACCATTTCATCTCAGGCCTTACCATCAGCCACCGATCTGTATCTTGTGCTTTTTGACGCCATCATTGCTGGAAAAGACATTGGTCATGGCCGCGAAGGGATCTACTTCAGCGAAAATGGAGAACATACATTCTACGATATTGGCGTAGAAATATCCAAGGCTCTCGTCGAGCTAGGAAAGGGAACAAGTACTGAGCCCACGTCTTTGACGAAGGAGGAACTCGACAAGTATTTCTATGTGGGTGCTTCGTTTATCTTTGCCTTGAAGCGTATCCTCATCCTCGCTACGATAGGGATCCAATTTCTTTGGTGCCAATTCTCGATGCAGGGCCAATCGTTCGCGAGCCATCGGTTGGAGACCTACGAAGACAGCTAGGGACTTGCTGGCTAGCATTAAGCCTGAAGTGGAGTCCCTTGTCGAAGACTCCAGTTATAAGTCTGTCTTGGCCCGTTTCGCGGTGTTCTTCTCGAATGTCATGCAGTAGGTTTGGTTCATTTTCATAGATCGCACCTTTGCTGAACTTTCTTAGGAAATACGCCAAGCTCGTTCAGCAGGAAAGTTAAAGGACTGTGGAACTAGGTCAATGATAAGAGTCTGTATATGTAACAGGTATTGTACCTAGTCAACAATACTTATCGACACTCCTAGAGTGGGACAGAGTGTATACACGATCACATGATAGTTACGAGCATACATACAGCTAGATCGGATAGAGCACTTCTTAGTTTCTTACCATCATCTTCAATACACACCATTTGCCTATTCTATCCGTTTCTCTCTCTCTCTTTCTCTCTTTCTCTCTTTCTTAGTGAACACACCGACAGTGTGCTTCCACTGGCACAACATGAGAATATAACTGCGAGTGTGGCATAAAAGTCGCCTCTATATCCTATACTTTACTAATGTCACCAACTTGTGACCCAGATGATCCTGCACGATATTTTATAGCACTGCTACTGTAAGTACTTGGGCAACAGAACGGAGATGGCCAATCATTTGGCTAGACCTTGGCTCAACATTGCCAACAGCACCTCTGACTATTAATACCGATAGGTCTGGATATCGATATAGCTTCACTCGTTGGTGAAATCGTTTCCATCATCATCCTAAAACGCCGGCATATCACAGCCTGCCTATATGCACATTTATACTGGGATTTGAGGGCATCCACCACACACAGATAGATTCCAGCTCATTCCAATCTCATGATGCTTTCTACCAAATTCGGATTAAACACCACCCTCTCTACATTGCCTACGATACACAGCTCTGTGGTCCTACGCACTCCGCTCTGTTCCTTTATCTCTCATCTCTTGACGCTGTCCCTGCAAATTACCGCTTCGATAGCCTTCAGTAGTACAAGGCCGTGCATTTCATGTCCTTTCAATGGACCGTTTCACGATCGTGATCAGACCGAAGCAGAAGTACAGTGTGCAACTGCCTCCTAATGTCAATTGATCAATTAATGGATGAAGACTGTAATCGTAATCGCCGCGGTCTATTATTTTCTAGCAAGCAGGGAAGAAAACAATCGAATATCCGTATTTTATAAGAAAAAGACGTAATCCCATAGGGCTGGGAGGCTGCCATCTGCATGTGGTACTGTAGGAAGATCGATCAATCCAAGTCCAATAGACTCGTGGAACAGACATGTACATGAAAGCAATAATGTACTAATACAATGACTAGCGCAAGAAAACAACATGCCTATGCTATGTACAAATGATCCAAAACTTGTATATACGCTTGTGTGTGTATACGAACCTCAGCGCTCCGCTCATGCCATCATCCCTCACCAATAGTAAGACCGATAGCATGAAGTGAACGTTAACGCGCATCCACACAAACCGCCTATCCACTCCCAAACAACCAACCGATTCTACCTTCCTCTTCTTGCTGAAGCTTACAGTCGCCCCTGTTCTCAAACGTGGAACCGACAGGGTATCCAGGGATTTCTCGGAAGGTCTTTCTGCAATGAAAGCAAAACTATGGTTTGCTGGCTTTAAATGGTGTTGGTCGTAACCTTCAAAAAGCGTGATCGGGCCGTGGTATCAACAAGCATGATTGTGCTGCGATATGGGGATAATCGCGTTCCACGAGAAGAAGCAGGTTCATCACAAAATGGCCAACTTTGCAGTTTTAACTTTTGCTTTTGACTATCCAACCTTTAACCATTTACTGCCAACATCATGGCCTTTTATGGGAGTACGAGCACAAATCCACTCACCCCGTTGGCAGCAACAAATACAGCCTCTCTAGACATCGAGGTTGCTGATCCACCTACTGACTCCATTTCTTCCATCGCATTTGCGCCCCAGGCTGACTTTCTGGCCGTTGGAAGCTGGGACAGCAGTGTATGATTTACGAACCATTGCTGAAATGTCTCTAAAACTCATATAATATTAGGTGCGCGTCTACGAGATTGGAGGAGCGGGGCAGTCGCAGGGTAAGGCAATCCTGCAACACGGAGCGCCAGTCCTCAGTGTCTGCTGGAATAGGGTATGGTTTAACACTTTGATATTGATTAGATGTTTATGTTTTATGGTGCGACAGGATGGTAAGGTGTTCTCTGGAGGGGCAGACGGCGCAGGTCGAATGCTTGACCTGGCAGCTGGTCAAACTATACAGGTCGCCCAGCACGACGCACCGATTAAGGTTGTCAAGTGGGTGGACGTGCCTGGTGCAGGCGTATTGGTGACGGGCAGTTGGGACAAGACAATCAAGGTAAGTTCTCTCACACAATGTTTTATTGTTTGGAAGTCGTAACATAATGAACAGTACTGGGACCTGCGCCAATCAAACCCTGTCGCGACCGTCAATTTGCCGGAACGATGCTACTCTTTCGACCTACAGTTTCCGCTCATGGTAGTTGGAACCGCGGGTCAAGGGATCCAAATATACGATATCAATAATCTGAAGACGCCATACAAGGTTTGTCTTTACATCATCAATCAACTAGTATCCAACTCAACATGTGAGTAACAGACCATAGAATCACCCTTACACGCTCAAACACGCGTTGTAAAGTGTTTCCGCCCCGCAGGCTTCGCCATCGGAAGCGTCGAAGGACGAGTGGGCATCGAGTATGTTGCTCGCTTTACATCGATCCTGATGAAACATAATCATTCGTTCCACAGACACGCCGAGGACAAAGATCGTGGGTAAGTACTATTATCCCTAACCAACGGAATTCTTCTGATGTTGTGCCCAAAGTGCCAATTTCACGTTCAAATGCCATCGCCGGGACGTCGCACCAAATTCTAACGTCAAGGAACATATCAGCACCGTGTTCCCCGTCAATGACATATCCTTTCACCCCGTCCATGAGACCATGTCAACTGCCGGTACATGTTCAACTACCTGCATTCCGCGGCCGCGAGCTAATCAACACCTCTATGCCAGGTTCCGATGGAACGATATCTATATGGGATAAGGATTCTCGGTCACGCCTGAAAGGTGCGTTAGGCCCCTGCTGCGTTGCAGTGCCGCCACTGATGCTTTTCGTGTTGTTTTCTGTTTTCTTTCATTCTTTGCTACCATGTTCAACTCTCTGGCTGACAGTCTTTGACAACGCCGGCGCACCGATCGTCAGCACGGCGTTCAACCACGATGGGAGAATACTTGCATACGCGGTCGCATATGACTGGTATAAGGGCCATATGGGCATGGTCCCTGATCATCCCAACAAGGTGATGCTGCACGCGTGCAAGGACGAGGAGGTTGCGAGGAAGTCTGGACCTCCTCGCACATCATCGCAGGGTGCGCGGTGAGGTGAGTGGCTGGGAAGGTCGTGTGGTTTATTTCTGGTGTGTATTACAACGCTGTCGTGATGCTTTCTTCCTGAGCGCTTGCTGGTGTAAATTACATATATACCATATTTCGTTGTACTCTTGTGACCTTCTATAGGTTGGGGCTCCGTGAGTTATGTAGACATTTTGATTTCAGTTTCCCCAATCTCAATCATCATCACCAGCCTACTCAGCGGGTGTAAACGCAAACGCAGCCTTCATGACACGCCTATCGATATATCTGCTATGATAATCGCTTTAAACCACCTTGAGGCCCTGAAAGAGGAATCAAAGTGGTATTGCACCGGTACACTGCAGGATCCATTGGCCTACTAGCTAAATACGCATGTCCTTTTTTGGCCCTCAGTTGAACAGCACAGTGAGTGAAGTAATTGCCAATTAGTTCATTATGAATAATCGTGTTCTTTGTTCTGCTTTACGAACTCCCTGTCGACCGACAAAAATTGTAACTGTACATGTAATTGACTCGGAGTTGGGTGATCTACGAAGATCCCAGCAGAGATACGACGGGATGGTGAATGCCCTCTCCACACTCAATCCCATAGATAACAATGGCCATGACAGTCGCAAGTCCACTCGCCGAAAACCCAATAACATTGAAATAAATATTTCCTCCGTCCATCCATGTCGCGATAGAGAGAACAATCTTTGCCGTAGACGCGAACACGACGTTTGCCGTATGGAATGACATAAGAAGTGTGTCGGGGCGGTTCGGAAACTCCTCTTCTGTTGCGTTCCACTCGTTCACAACAACGATGATATCAAGGATTGCCTGAAGGGATCCTGACCCAAGCGCACACAGCGCCCAGGTCTTCTTCGACGCTTTCTTGGCGCGAGCAATGACCGGGATGCAACCAAGACCCCATGACACAAGCCGAAGGATAGGGGAAGGACGCTTCGGCGACCAAGGATGCACGGGAACTGTGACCAAGAAAAGGATAACATCTTTGGCGAGCATGAGTCGCTGCCACCATAAAGCAACGTAGTCACCATCGACCGCCATCACAGTGCCGAGGCATGTGAACGATGAGAAGACGTTCCCAATAAGGACGACTATTGGTATCAACTCGGCGCGTTTCTTGTACGCCCACACAATTTTGCTCCAGGGCCAGACGGGTATGTGTGGTTCTGTAGGCGTCGCCGCAATCATACTGTGCTTCGCGTCATGCATCGGGGCCTGGAGCGCAAACGATGCGTTATAGGATGGAAGGAGAGAATTCTCTTGTGCTGCGAATGCGGAGACGCCCCAGTTGGGAGGAGGGGTTTTACCATAGAGCTCGGAAAGGGGATGGGGTTCAGGGTCCACCATCTCCTTTGGAGATCTCTTGTGCATGATCTTGTATAGGACTGTCGAAGGGACGGCCAACAAAAGTGCGACAGCATCAAGCACCGTCAGATCATGCCCCCCCGAGATCTTGCGGTAGAGGCTGCTCAGGAGTGGAATCTCGATCTTGAAGTTCAGTATGTCCTTGATCGTGCGAAGGATGGATGCGAAGGACTTGATAAACGCGCTTGCGACAATCCGGGTGCCCTCGATGAAGGCGCTGGCAATGTCACCTCCTATCATCAAGAGGATGTCGCCGATCGTTAGACTAGATTTTGGGTCTGCAAGAGCTTTGAGACTTGCAGAGATTTTGTCGATTGTGGCTGTAAAGTTTTCCAAAGTCGGATCGAGAACGTCCTTAATGAGGTCGAAGCCGTCGTCCTTTCCCTCCTCGCCCATTGGTTTCGCCTTCTTGACACCACCATGTTCCATTTGATAGTTGCTCCAATTACCACCGGGGTGGTTCGACATGGACTTCTGCTGCGGGTTCTTCTCTTTCCGAGCATCGTCTGCGGACCGGCGCTTGTTCTTGATGTCATCTGGGACGGTGAGGTTTTCGACCTTCTCCTTGATATCGTCAAAGAACTCGTCCACGTAGTCCCCGAGGAGGTGGACGCTCTCCTCAGCCCAGTCCAAACCAACATTAACCATTTCCACAATGACATCACGTGTGAAGAGGATATCGCTCCAGTTGAAAAGGAATCCAACAAACGCGATAATCTTGGATATTGGGATGCCCAGGACATCTTCGAGCAGCCAATGCATTGCGTTCAAAACTTGCGAAGCAGTGTCAATGACGAAGTTGAAAATGCGCCCCGCGATATCCACGACAAATCGCCAAGCACCTTTGGCGAAGCATATGACGGCATCTGAGAATTCGTCGAATTTCTGTGACACCCATTGCCACGCCTCCCAGAGCATGGACTCTCCATGGTTTTGGTTTGCCCAGCCGTTGTAGACAGCGGAGTTGGAGGCCACGCCTCCTTCCATCGAGTTCAGGTGCCCACCCAGACGACCAAACGCAGCACTGGCTTTCTCGACAGCGGCTGGCTTAGTTGCCGAATCCAACAACTTAGACCCGTCCTCTAACTTGACGTTCTTCAGGCCTTCCGGAGAAGAGATCTTCGACAGTGTATCCTTCACCTTCTGCGCAGGATCGATGGTGTATTCGCGGCCCAAGACAGAGGCGCCTGGGAGATCCTTGAGAGTGAAGATGACGGCATCTAGGTTTGGACTGCGCGAAAACAAGGTAAGGGATCCCATTGAATCCAGCTTCACGCTCTGCCCATCAGGACCAATTTCAAAGATGGTGTTGTTGACGGAAATGTCCTGGACTGATGCCGCACAGAGGAGGAGGGTTTCTCCAATTAGGCTCGAGCCGTTAGAGTCGGTAACTGTGACATGGGTTGTATATGATGTGAACTCTCCGTGCTTCTTCGTAGACGGTACGTCGAGCGACCTAGGCGGCTGCCATGCACCCGTTTCGGCCGTTTGCTCCAGCATACGAAGTTGGCCACCATCGCCGAGAATAAAGAGTGTTTGTAGATGCGTTTTGGGATCAAGGAGAGCAGCGAAGACTCCGCCGCCTTCCTTCTTTGTCAACAGTGGGATTGCCTTGTAGGTGACAGCAGCGCTGGGGGAGAGGGAAATGTTGGAGAATTGCTGATACACTACGTCGTTCGTGCGATTACGAGCCCAAACAGATAATCGATTTGGTGCCCGTGCGACGTGGAGCTGCGATACGCCCTTCAAAAAGGCATCGGCTTCAGGGGTGATCAAAACAGGTGCATTGCCCGATGTGCTGCAGCCGTCATCGTTAAGGTAGTACAATCCTTTCGCCCCTCCAACCAAGAGGTCCGTAAAGCCATCGTCGTTTGCAAAGGTAGCAAGGGATTGAGCACCCTCAGGTACTATGAGGTCGACCATCATAGAGACCCCATATTTTCCAGGGAATCCGACGAACGCAAGAGTTTGCTTCCCTTGAATGCGGTAGAGAGTAAAGAGACCTCTGGTTCCGCGAACGCTTGCGACACAGATGTCATCCATCGCCCTGGCATTCTCCGGAAGGGAATACTTTGGGAGATAGTCCCAGGTCTTAGCTGCAGTATTGACCGTTATACGTGCAACCTCGGTGTTGGGAGGTAAAGAGCCATCCACATTGGAGTAGACGAGGGCGAGGAGAGGATATCCATTGCCGTCATCTCCAGTTCCCTAATAAGCAGCCAATCCATCAGAAATACGCTACTGTCGACGGCTGATAGACATACCAGAAAGATACGGGTCACGATGATATTCCTTTGGACGTTACTCTTGAACAGGTAAGGTTTGAGATCTGTACTGCCGATCCAGTCGCAGTCGGATGGTTTGACTGGTTTGACGACATGGACGATGGACCCCTCGCCCGTAGCACCCTCCTCTGCAAACACGAGATAAAGCGTCAAGTCCTGGTCCTGAGTGACATTGAGAGCGACGACATTGCGGGACAGGCCGAACTTGGCGTTGAGATCCACGAGTGTGTTCTTGGTGGTGGTAGGATCAATCTTGACTAGATACATCGTGCCCTGCGTGCCCAATGAAAATATCATAGGTTTGTTGTCCGAGTCCCGAATCACATAAAATCGATTTGACTTGGGCATCGCCGCCTCTGGAATGAGTTGCGTCATGAGTTCCGATGAGTAAGTGAGGTTTGTCATTGTCACTGCAGTCAAAAGTCAGAATTCAATGATTAGAAGAGGTTTGGGTCAACGCAACACACCTGAGAGTGGCACAGATGCTTGGGGCGTTATACTTCCTAGATGGACAGGAAAACGACAGGGGACTAAGATAATCGGAGACTCGATGCCACCGAGGTTTTAAACTCAAACCCGTTCCTAGCTGTCGCACCAGCCTCGCACGCTGTACCTTGCCCGGAAGCATAATCATTGATGCATAATCCACGATGAACGTTTAAACACTTAAATAAGGGCACTGCGCAGATTCCAGAATCACCTTTCTCCCCGATTTCCAGAGAAGTAGGTTCCTTCAACTGTCTTCGTGACGATGGCCTTATTCATTGTTGCAGAATCCACCCCCCGATAAATTGCAGCTATGGCAGACGCAGAATTGAGGTCGTATACCGAGAAGACCGACATGCAAGGATTTGACCAGATCGTGGCGATCACCGAAGACAATATCAACGCCAGCTTCGAGTTTCGGCACGGGCGGGAGCCAGGGCCTCTCAAGAAGCTCAACATCGTCGTCAAGAACGAGGGCAGCTTGACTGCAGATATGGGTCCTCCTACCATCCACTTCATTCGCGAGGCAGACCAAGCAATGTCCGATCAGCCGAGGGTTTACTTCCATCTCCACCTCCGTTCAGGAGCCATGAAGTACTGGACAGGCCACGGCCCCGATTCCGTCCTCGAGACCCTCGATATTCAGGGCTGGACACTAGCATTCAACGTTAACATCACCGCCCAAGAGCTCGCCAAGATTCCTCCTGAGATTCTTGCCAAGATCGCGCAGGTTGGAAGCTACTCCGTCAGCCAGCTATTGTTCAACTTCACCAGCCCCTATATTTCCAACTTCGACAGAGGCTACTCCAGTACACCAGGCCTCGACCTCACGGAAGGGGAGCAGAACAAGGAGAAGCTCAACTTGGGCAACTTCCTGAAGGAGTACCTGTTGGACTTGAAGAAGTCGGGAAACAATGTTGTAGGATACTCCGTGATCGTCAAGAGCCCCCAACCCAACCCCATCGCCACCTACCCTCCCACCAGCGTAAAGTTCCAGACAATGGGCCACCACGTGGGCGGAGGTCCAAATCCAGAGGCTCGCTCTGGAAGGAACTTGTTCTTCTTCCTCCATAAAGTCGATAATCATACCATGCCGACGTACGATTTGACGTTCTCGGGCAACTGGGTTGCAGGCGAGTCAGACGGGACGATGGCCATATCGAAGCAGCTCATATGGGACCGCTATCTGCTCCCAAAATTGGCCAGTATCAACCTGGAAGCGCTCCATACCCTCAACAAGCTTCTCCACTGGGCGAAGGCTGGCTTGGAGAACATTGACGCCACGCGGACGTCGTACGACTGGCAGCTCACGACTAAGATCCAGGATAAGCCCACAGTCTGTAATTGGACGAAGATTGATCCAAAGGGCGCCGACTTTGAATGGAATGGGTTTGGGGTGCTCGACGAAGGTTCGCGGATCCATAGCATGCGCAGTAAGGTGACGTCGACCGTGCGATGGGTGACGGGTAGCAACGTGATCACGATAAGTGGGAAAAGCCGAGTGGAGGAACAGATGTCGATAAAGGGTTCGCAGACGGTCAACATCACGAAACCCGTCTTGGACTGGGGCTTGACGCTCACTCTCAATTCCGTTAAGGATGGCGGACTGGAAGTGGTGGTAGCGGAGCTGAAGGATACGCCAAAAATTAGCTGTGATGCGTCAACCGACTACGGGCTCTTTAGCTTGATCTTCGGAGACTCGAAGGAAGACAAGATTGCCGAGAAGGTGAAGCAGGTGATGGAGAAGGAGATGAAGAAGGAGAACTTGGCGGCTACGATTGCGTCGTTGATCCAAGGACAGAACTGCTTCGTGTTCCCTGGAGGAGGGACATTTTTCATCAAGAACCCTGTCTTCAATGAACGGGGCGATCTCTTGGTGGGGTTGAGCTACAAGCAATAGGGTCTATATATGTATCTTCATGAATGAATTGTGAAAAATCCTCGTGCCAAAATTGAACAATTCGACCTTCTGCGACTGTGCTGGAGCCAAGCTTGAAGCTTGGAGAGGCGACGTGGGAGTTGTTGACAAGGGGTCGTGTGATCACGTGCATCCCAGAGTGACGAACAAAGATCTTTTTACTCCCCCCCAAGTAAGTATCTACTCGGGGGACCCAAGGTTCGATTACACCCTGAATCAATTGATAATGGATATGTATTCCTCAGTAGTCAAAAGTCCGCTAATATAAAACAAATCTTGTCCAAAGCGCAGTCAACAACCATACCAAGTAAGCAGTTTATAGATGCAGTATCACCATGACTGCAACACCAAAAATACCTGCAAGAGTCACGCCACCACCAAGTGTCCTTGCACTACTGGTACCTTGACCGGAACTGGTATCCTTCCCTTGAGTAGTTGTCGTAGTGTTCACAGTCATTAACACACTATCAGGAAGTACACTCGCCGGCGCCGTAGGCTGCGCTCCCATCTGACCGCTCCCAACAATGACCAGCGTCCCATTACTCGGGACACCTCTCACGTTAACGAAGAGCAATGCAGGTCCCGGCTGGAAGACATTGGGATTCGGTGCTTGCGCGACATGCAGCGTCAGAGATCCGTCGTTGTTCGCCGTAAACGTGTTATTGAGCTGCAGATGGCGCTGGCCCATGTTCATCGCGTGTGTGGAGAAGCCACCGCGAATGAGGACGACGGTCGTGTTCCCCGCAGCATCATTAATAGATCCAGTGTACGAGCTCTGTGGAAGGGTGATGTCAAAGTAGTCACCTCCGTACGAAATAGATTTTGGCACGCCGGATGGGGCGGGACGAGTTGTAGCACTAAAATAAGGAGGGTAAAAGATTTCGGCTTTGTAGGTCGTGGGGTAAATGGTGCTTGTATTAACATCGGCATTAGGATTGGATCCCGCAACAAGGACGGAGGCGTCAGGGAGGAGGATAGCAGTGGAGTGATACAAGCGCGCGATATTTGAAGTTGCGAGCCCATCGTTTGACCACCTCGATCCCTTCGGCGCTTCGGGGTCGTAGATGGCTGGTGTACCCACAGGGCCAGAGGCAAGCGACATTCCGTACAGCATATCACCATAGTTGGCAGTCTCACCAGTCTTTTGGGCATAACCAGCCGTGCCATTCAAACCCCCGTTGATTACGAGCATCTTTCCGTCGGGGAGCAGAACAAATTGTCCCATGGTCCTCCCTTCAAGCATGTCGTCATCCGCTTCGTACTCGGGATCTGAACCATCGAGAGGCTCCGGGGTAAGGCGTTGGCAATCCTGGGAAGCAGGGTATTTCCATGTATCAATGTTTGGATTGTGATAGTTGCCCCACGCATAATCAGGCATGTCGCTGCCGCCACAAAAGAGGATTGTCGGGGTGTAGTTGTTTTGAGGAGTGAGGGGAAGCATTGCGACTGCGCCGGAGGCAGGATAAACGCGAGCGACATTACCAGGCATGTCCGGGAGAGGTATTTCAATATTGTTCTCATAGTCCCAGATTACTGATGAGTAGTCAGTCAGTTAGTCGCTCAACCCTTGAAGTAGTAATGATGTATTCACTAGTTGATATATTCGCCTGAACAAGCATCTTTCCGGAGTTCAGGAGATAGGTATGGGCGTAAGCGTTGAGGCCTGAAGTCTTGATCATGAACTGCATGGTTGTCGCTACGCGCCCATTCGCAGGATAAAATTCGTATGTCGATTCTGCTCCGCCGTTCTCAAATTCGGGGTCGACATTGGGGTAGTTCCGGTTGATGTAACCCCCATTGACAAAACCGCCTATCATAACCACAGACCCGTCGGCGAGCGCTTCGGCCGCCGAATACCACCTCTGCTTCTGCATGGAGAGGGCTTTAGGATTGTCGAACCACTGACATTCAGAGGAGGAGAACGAATCGGAATTTGTGCACGGATTGAGAATCCGGATGGCCATGGTGCCGTCGAAGTCTTGATACTCTGAATCCCAAGCGCCGCTTCCAGCTGAATTTACCTGGGAACCAATTTCCCCGCCGCGACCAACAGCACCATTACCACCGAAGGTAACGTAGGATCCATTGGGAAGATGCATTCCCGACGCACAGAATGTGTTGGTCAGAACATTCATAACGGTGGCCTGCTGACTCGCGATGTCCCTGCACACAGTCAATAGAAGTCAGGGATGGAGCCTGGAGGTGTGGCAGAGTCTTACCAGACTGCGCCCCATGCTGGGTGTCCGTTGATCGTAGCAGCATTCCCCTCGGCCTTGTCTAGTATATACACTTTTTCTTCATTCCCAAGGAACATCTGAAAGGTCCTGTCATTGAGAACAAATTGGCAGAGGAGAGTTGGGCTACTTACCGTCAAGGCGCTGACGAGGGTGTCTCCTGCCTCGACAAAAGAGCCGGAGGTGCTGCCCAACGCAGATACGCAAGTCAAGGCCAGCCATAACGAGATCCGAAAAAGCATTTTGCGGAAGTTGGTGACGTGCAGTCGGAGAGGAAAGGAGTGGAGAGATTCCGATGACTATGTGCTGAAAGTGTTGTGAAAGTGAAGGTGAAAAGAATGTTCTTGATATACAATATCATGATCAATATTGAACAAGCCATCGGCAGAATGCGTCGGCAATTGTCATCGCGGCGAAGTATAGCCATCAGCCCTCCGCGCTTCTAAGTTTCCGTTTTGTTTTTGAGGAGCGTGGCTATTCTTAGAACTCTTGGAAGGTACATACATACTTACCGTTTATGGTGTGATCTGGAACTTCAACAGAGGTTCGAGAGATCAAAACCTGGGGACGCGCGAGACGCTACATAAGTACGCTGGGACTTGTTGATGTGAAGCGGATGGCAAGGGTCCCGCGATCTCTGCAACCTCGTCCAAAAGAAGGAAAGAAAGATCCGCGTATTGACGACGCCTAAGACCGTGCAGACACATGAATCGCGGGCCAATCCCGCAACGGGGGATGACCGTTGTTGCATTACAATCTAAATACAGTGATCCGAATCGTCGCGTGAGTACATATGGGAGAACAAGCTTAATGATCAGTGCGGCGATGTTGGAAGGCAGGATGCGCTCTGGGGTACTATTGTTGAGGTTTCGACCATGATAATGATGTTGGAACAGATATACGATGTGTGGTAACCTAGGACCACATCGGATTGAAAGCGTCTACTGCCAGTGGAGCGCAGTTGAAGGCAGTGGATTGGCCATGGTTCGGCTATTTGGTTCCTGAAAGTGGCGTGGGATCAACAAAGAGAACCAGAAACACTGCCCTTCGTAAACTGCGTCACTGCGAAAGCAGGTAGTTATAGGCTTTCTGAAAAACTGTATGCTGTATAACTTTGGTAGTGGTCTTTCAATGGGGAGGAGGGGAGGTCATAAATTGAGAATGGAATTGGTCTTTGACGGTGGCGTTGCGTTCGAACAAGTTAGGCGGCGACCCATAGTGCACACACACAGCACTAAAAAGCGACAGGCCCGGGACTCGAACCCGGAATCTTCAGCTAACATTACACGGCCGGAAACTGACGCGTTAACCATTACGCTAACCCGCCAGATATGCCTGATCTCAAAGAGATGGACAGAGGTGTGTGCCACACCCCCAGTACGAGATCAAAACCTTCCCTAAAATCCCTCTTTCTCTTTTCCATAACCACCAAGGAAAATTGTAGAAATTTGACTAGCTTCCTCTAATTTAATTTAGAATTTTAAGACTTAAGGATTGATATCCAAGCATAAAACATAAAAATCAGCTAGATAAAAAAAAATTCCAAAATTAAGGATTCCGCCACTAAATTGGATTCTTTTCTACACGGTTTGTTTTATCATCAGCAATACAAAGTGGATATTATTTTATCGCTTGTGTAGCGTGTTGTAATTGCCTCATATTAGCACGCAGTACGTGAGCAGAACTGTACTTGACGAGAGAATTGGGAGGAGGGGAGAGCAGCTGGTGGTGGTGTTAGGAAGACACCATCTCATATTATCAGTCAATTTCAGCATAGAGCAACGATTTAATGTTACTTTTGATGTTTACAACTGCATGTTCATAGCCGAAAATACAAGTAAAAAACATGGATCCACATATTGCTGTTTCCTTCCATAATTAATATGTGAGGCTTAACGAAGTTGGACAGGTTTCCTGTTCAGTGCGGCTATGACTTCAGGCTTTACACTGGCGAGAAGATCAGCCGTTGTCTTCGTTGGCTTCCAACCTATAGCACGTGAACGATTGGCCCGGCAGCGAGAATTCGTGCCAAGGTAATCAGAGCCCTACAAAGTAGAACAGAGTCACTGCATATTCAAACGAGAGAGGCTCTCGACCTACGCCAAAATACTTGTCGATGTCTTCTTTACTGAACGTCGTCGGTTCAGGATTCTTGGATTTGCCGAATTCGACGAGTGCTTCGGAAACGGCCTTGCCAACCTCGTACAGTGTGTGTTCGCCATTCTCGCCAAAGTAGATGCCCTCGCGGCCGTGACCAGTAGCGGGATTGGTCTTGATGGAGTCGTAGAGAATAATGTACAGATCAGCCACTAGCACAAGGGTAAATGCCTAAGGAATAAGGAGGAACGGGAAATGTCCACACCGTCATCAATATGGACGTTGGGCCATATGTTCTTGCCCTGCCCGATCATACCGCCCTCGCCGCGGTCTAGTGATGCATCGATGAGAGCAGGGATCTGGATCGAGTGAGGGTTTTGAATCCCAAGTTTGACGAGCTTGTTCAAGGCAAGACCGTATATAGTAGACGGGAGGACAATGTATGTTTTCACATAGCCTGTGTAAATTACTAAAGGAACGTCTTCCTGCATAATGAATAGTACACATACCAGCTGCGTCTCCTTTGAGTAATTCCAGATCAACTATACGATGAGGTTGAGAGGGTGCCAAAGTCTCGATCTGAGCGGGATTGGCGTCATCGTAGATGGTTTCACCAGCGAATGCTCCAGCGGCATTGTCGACAAGCACGCCTGGAAATCAATGAATTTTTATTACCCTCCTGTCTGATCAGAACGAATATTCACCGGTCCCTGACTGAACACCATACACAGTGTCAATAAAATGCAGCGATGGCGCAGACGGTTACACACGGTATGTATCAAGATGGGCACATCTCCCGTAGACTTGAAACGTGTTTCGAGCCCTTTCAAAATGGACTGAGCGGCCGGGAGGTAGTCACAATCCGCCTGTATCCGTGTTGAGTTATTGCTATCTCGTCCAGTCTAGATTTGAACTGACAATGGACAGAACAACGTCAGCTTCGGATGATAACTCTTCCACTAATCCGCCATCCGTGTGAGAGCCGACAACCGCATTGACGCCCACTGCCTTCAATTTCTCAGCCTTTTCGGAGGACCGAACAAGAGCGGTAAAGTTTAGAGAATCCGAGTCTGAGCGATTGAGAAAACGCGCCAGGACCGATCCTCCAATGTAACCTGCCACGAACGTTGAAGGCTATGCGTGCTGGGTTAAGATCTTCTGGCTAGAGTCTGACTTACCAGTGGCACCAAGGATGAATACGTTGGTCTTGGTGGTTGACATCTTGCCTGTGTGAGAAAGGCGTCCACACGACCTGCCTCTTTATAGGACAGTTCCAGACGTGTGCTTCTTTACGCGAAATGACGACATTTGATATGTTTAGCACAACGTTGACCAAATGATCTCATCCTTATGAAATAAATGCGAGGTGAAGCTGTAGATTGTACGATGAAGTTGTGATGAGAAGCAGACAGTTGGTAGGGTCAGAGACTGGAGGAGGGTAAAGGTCAAGTAAGTGAGCCTGGCTGAGGCTAACAGTGGGAACCTGAGAGAGATTGCATGCTGTTATAGTAGTACTTACCCCCTCAATACGTTGTGACCACATGCATCATGGGTTTAAGGAGGGAGTGTCAGCACCACTGTAGTGAAAATCTATGTGTGCCCAGACTTTTTCCTCCCTTCCTTGAAGGTCTACTAGTAGGACTCATATGGTCGGGCAAGCCAACAGCTATGACCATGGATGTCTATCGCATGCCTGATGGAAACAGTGGTGACTGGGGAGAGAACAGAGGCTGCAGTTCAAGGCCGCTACGCAGGATGGACCGCCGAAATAATCCCACCTTCTTCATTGAGAAGTCTCGGGTTCGTAGGCGGATTTCTTGCCCAGGCGGCAGTTGCAACACGGTACACCTGGAGTCCGATATAAAGGACCACTAACTATAGATTGCACGATATTGAAGTTGTGATGAAAGATGGATGCCAGTCAGGTTCAAGCGTGGCAGTGATTCCTCGGAGAGCGTGAGAGATCTCGTCTGGGTGGTGGTACTAAGTAGACGTAGTAAGGCGTATAGGCTTACAGCCAGGCGCCTAAAGTTGAGTTCTTTCTTCAATCACCCCAAACACACCTGGTGGTCCGCCTCTCAAACCGATAAGTGAATACCGTATCTATATAGTCGCCAATTAACAGGTTCATATCATAGAATAGTCTACTGTTTATCTGTCCTCCGCCTCTTCGCTTTTATCATGTTCTTCCTCATTACCCCCGCTGTTCGCGCTTGGTTCTGCTCCTGCTTCACCCTCATGGCCCTTACCTCCTCCTCCTTCATAATTCCTACCACGGTCCTTGCCGCACCCGTATCCCCCCTCACGAAAAAAGCTTTCACGAACATCTTGTACAAGGGCCTTACATGCCTCTCGAACGATATCTTCTCATCCACAGCTGGCACATTCACCCTCAAGCTCGCTGCGGAAGTGCCAAATGGAACGTCAGCACCATAGACACCACCACGACTTTGGTCTGCCTCCGGCGTGGGCCGGCGCCGCTGCTGCGACGCAGGGTAGCCGCACCGAACCATGTGGTCGAAGAGCCCCCTTATTTTCAGTGCGTCCAGGACACCCCGCCAGCGGAGCAGCGCGTTAATGATGACATTGATAGTGACGCGGTCCGCCTGGAAGCCGTACATCCTCTCCAAATGCTCCTTCGTACGCATCATGTGTCGAACCAACCGTCCATTGCGGAGGAGGTGCGTTCGCAACAAGCTGTCAAGGATCATATTCCCGATCGTCGTGACAGTTTTACTGTCGAGATGTGGAAGAGAGCGCTTGAGGATAGCGCGTGCCGCAGAGACACGACGTCCGCGCACGAGGAGCATTATTGCGTACTGAATCGTCGGGGGGTGGGTAGGCGCACGACTCAGGATGGAAATGATTGGGAGGGTGTGTTTCGATGACGGGGATCGTGCGTTGAATTTGACAGCATTAGCCATAGCCTCGCGCGGCGTCCTCCACACCTTGTGTGATGGGTGGACGCCGAAAGTATATGCACGCTGAGCAGCACTGTAGGCACCTGCGCGAGCAAGGCTGTGTGTCAGCTTGCGCCGGAAGTCGGCTGCAGCGCGAGCATCGGCAGCATCGGTGGAGACGAGTCGGTGCACACGGTGGGTCAGGTGCAAGTGACGATAACGGACAAGGGTGCGCATTAGCCGCAGGAAAAGGCGTGTCGTGAAGAAGGACGGAGGTGCGTTACGATGGATAGCTTCGACGACAGTAATAGCGCGGGCGGGCTGGTCTGAAGCGATCATGATGGAGAAGAAAAAGCGGATGGGGTATTTGAAGCGGTTGGGGGGTGCGATGTGCTCATATAATTTCCACAAGGCATCACCTAGCCTCTGGGCAAGGGCAGGGTCCACATACTGCCGCCGCTCCGACTGGAAAACGCGAAGTATAGCAATGAGAATCTCCTCCTTTCGTGCTCTAGACAGGCCAGGACGCTCAAGGAGAGGAACAGCAAGTTGCCATGTCCTAGGCGTAGCGAGTGCAACGCCCATGGCGTAGACAGGTTTTTCCTTCAGTTGATAGCCACGCTGTTCCGCATATGTGTAGACTTGATGTGCAATGTGGAGATCCGTCAGAACGTAATGGAAAAACAAAGTCGTCAGAACCTCGTCGCGGTTCCCCGAAATATGAGTTTCCTCGAACGCAGTCTGCCATCCCACGCCCCGACATGCGGCCACGGCCAACACATATGCAGCATTGAGATCAGCCCAACTACTCGCTGCTTCCGCCGCGGCGAGTTTTCCGCCACGAAACAAGTCATGCTTGACGCAGAATCGATAGCACGCATCGGTCAAGGGACCATCGACCACCTTCGCTGCGAGACGGAAGAACGACGCGAGGATCGGACGAGAAGCCGAAACGTTCAGGGACCGTGTACCGTCATCCCCAGCCTTCCATGTCCTCCAGAGTGGCCTCACAATATCCTGAATGCTCTCCCTCATATTAGGCGCCAGGATCCTAGCACTGCCCGGTCCACTAGTCGTACGCTCCAACGCACTCAGCACCAAAACCGGACGCCAATCGCCTACCACCGGCTCCGCCTCTGGAGCCTCCTCTTCCGCTTGTGGTGGTGGCGGTAGAGTCGGTACATTTAATCGCTCGGCTTGGTGTATCGCGAGCAGAAGGAGGTTGCCCCATTGCATGTCTGGTGCAAGCCCAGGTGCAAAAGCTTGACGTGCCTGCTCTGCAGCCCAGTGATTGATCTCTGGAGATGTAGAACGGATTCCAGGGGAATAGGTAGGGAACAAGGCTGTTCCGAGGGCATTGCTTAGATCAGGCGTACCCAAGGCTTGGTCGGGATGCTCTAACTGTGAAGACGAGGCTGATGGTGTAAATGAAGGTTTCCGTTTCCTCTTCTCTTCGTGCTCCTGGCGCGTATGAACAAACTGCGGCGATAGACGAGTGGTGACCATGGAAAGAATGCGAGCTTTCAAGGCTGGAACGAGGGGTAGAGTGTTTCGTAGGATAAGGCGCCATAGAACATCTATCAAGCGTGAGCTGGGGTAGACGTGGAACTCGAGGACACGGCATAGGCGGTTAACGAGGGTCGCAGTGTCCTTTTCGGTCCCCAAGTCGAACCACTTTTGGATAAGGGGAAGATGTATTTCGACGTCGTAGGCATGGCGCCAAATACGGAGGTAGTGTTTGGTAGCTTCGGAAAGCGCGCGCTCTCTGGGGTCGTCTGGATGAAGACGTGTGAGAGGTGTAGAACGAGTGAAAGCGTGGAAACCGCAGTACCTGGAGATAAAGATATTTCGCCCTCCTCCAAAACAACCTTTGTAAGCAGCGCGCGCATAAGCCAAAATCCATCCGTCCCGTTGAGCTGAATCTTCAAAGCCTTCCGCTTGTCCCGGGCGACCTCGATGACAAAATCCCACTGTTCCTTGTCACCCTTTTCGGCAGCGACGTGCGGTGTGAGTTTGCTCAGATATATAAGACCATCGCGGGTTTCCGGGAGAGAAAGGGTGCCAAACAGGCTGATCAATTCAGTGAATTGTTTGGGGGAGAAAAGCCGTAGCTGTCCCTGGCCTTTGACGAAGCCATACAGAACTCTAAGGGTATCAAGGGAGGGCTTGTTCGGAAACGAAGTCTTGTTTTTTTGAGAGAGAAAGTCGGAGAGGGTAGTAAACGCTGCCAAGGTGCTGTCTTCCGCTGTTGCGGGGTCCGTAGAAGCTTTGGGTACAACAGAAAATGCTGTAGATGTGTGGTCCTTGGTTGATATTTCATCACTGAATGCCCTGATACGGTTGCTGATGCGCCTGGTCACATATTTACAATCCAGGAAAGGAGACGCCCTCTGAGTTAGGGGTTTCGTGTGTAGCTTGAGCCGGATGAAATTTGGGTGATGTGGGCTTATGAAACAAACAATTCAGTCTAATACGGTTTGAAGTCGGGAAAAACGCACCGAGAAGTGCCAATGAGTCGAGCGGGACTAGCACCGTACACGTCCAAGGCTCGGACGGTCGGTTGGCACCATCGCAGCATTCCATGACACGAAGAGAGTTTGAGCAGGGCGCGTCACAGGCGCGTGTGGCGCTCCAGTGAAATATAACGAGCCTCTACAGAAACCCTCCCAGGGGACTGCGCCACGAATTGAGAGGACACGTCAAATTCTGCAGAATGGTTCAACTCGAAATTGCCACCGGGTGACTCCGAAGCGGAGTTCAAACCTTAAATTGGTAACATCCACAAAACTTTTGGCAGGAGCTAGCTGGTCGCCATCCACAACTGTCTGCCTTGAAAAATCCATTGGCACATCCCGGTATGTTGTTCGTCGTCGTTGTGATACTTGTACTCACCATGCCATTCCAGAGGTCAATTGGGAGGCTTATTAGTTACTTTTTGAACTTTATCACCAAAACTCAAGTATGTCTTTAGTGTTTTCTTGCGTGCCCAAAAGCTCACATCGGCAACAGTTTACCAAAAACAATGGGTGCCAGCCGTGCTGATAAGGAGATCTACTTCGAGAAGCTGAAGGAGCTTCTCAACAAGTACCGTATGTATTTCACTTTTTCTGAAATTTTTCCTGTTCTTAGCGTCGAAACAGCCTCCATCTTCATTGTCAATGTTGACAACGTCGGATCCAACCAGATGCATCAGATCCGTGTTGCCCTCCGTGGCAAGGGTGTCGTCCTCATGGGCAAGAACACCATGGTTCGTCGTGCCCTCCGCACCATCCTCGCCGAATACCCCCAGTTCGAGCGTCTCCTCCCCCACATCCGTGGCAACATTGGCTTCGTCTTCACCGCCGGTGACCTCAAGGAGGTCCGCGAGATCATCGTTGCCAACAAGGTCGCCGCCCCTGCCCGTGCTGGTGCCTTCGCCCCCAAGGATGTTATCGTCCCTGCCGCTAACACTGGTATGGAGCCCGGAAAGACCTCCTTCTTCCAGGCCCTCGGTATCCCTACCAAGATCGCTCGTGGTACCATCGAAATTGTGTCCGACGTCAAGGTCGTCACCGCCGGCACCCGTGTCGGTACTTCCGAGGCCACCCTCCTCAACATGCTCAACATTTCGCCGTTCACCTACGGAATGACCGTTATTCAGATCTTCGACAACGGCAACGCCTTCGCCCCCGAGGTTCTCGATGTTGACGAGTCCGAGCTCATTGAGCGCTTCTTGACTGGTATCAAGACCATTGCTTGCATCTCCTTGGCCCTCAACTACCCCACCATCGTCTCGGTGTCCCACTCCCTCGTCAATGCGTACAAGAACCTCATTGCCGTTGCCCTCGCCACCGAGTACACCTTCCCCGCGGTCGAGAAGGTAAGTTTTGTTTCTGTTTCGAGATATGTCCATATGAATACAAACATTATACACACTGAAAATCCTGAGCGTCCTAAGGACGCATTGCTGAATTCTTCATTATTATATGATGGACATGCTTCTTTTGCTCCGCACTTGTACTAATCCTTTTGTTCTTTAGATCAAGGAGTACCTCGCCAACCCCGAGGCCTTCGCCGTTGCTGCCCCCGCTGCTGCTGCCCCTGCCGCTGCCGCCGAGGCTGCCCCTGCTGCCAAGGAGGAGGAGGAGAAGGAGGAGTCCGATGACGATATGGTGTGTAGATCTGTGATTCTGTCAAAACTAAAGAGTGATGCTGATGCCGTTCTAGGGCTTCGGTCTGTTCGATTAAATCTGTCTGCGGCGTGCCGTTGTCCGTATGTAGTCTTGTCGAATAAAATGCCTGATACACTGCACTCCGGGCCGTAAGAAGCGTTATGAGGGGAAACCGACGACCGTGCGGTGGAAGTACTGCGAACCTACAAGCGGGGTTATGTCGGTAATCAGCAACACCACCGGCATCTCGATTGAATATCTTGGCTTGACTTGGGAGACGCCCTATAAGACGATGCAGCAAGCCACTCCTAGTCGTTGGGAGGTGAAACTTTGAATGATCTTCCAATCTTATACACCTCCTACTTTTGTCAGAAATTTCTCCGGAGAACATCGCACGTTCTCGACGTTGCAATCTGATAATCATTCCCAATCTGGCGTTGTAGGCATAGTTTTTGAGAACTTTCGAAAGTGGGGTAGTATCGGAAGCGTATAAATATAACCGATCATCCCTACTAGAGTCTCCGACTTTCTACCACGACATGCAGGGCGGCCACCTCATCGTTGTGTCCAATCGCCTCCCCATAACAATCACCAAGGATGCTGCCGGCGAGTACCACTTCAAAATGTCCTCGGGCGGCCTAGTCTCTGCACTTTCCGGCTTCAAAAAGTCCCTTAGCTTCACATGGATCGGCTGGCCAGGTTTCTTCATCCCCCCCAAGGATCGCCCACTTGTCGACAAGAGGCTCATGGAGGAGTATTCGTGCCAGGCCGTATATCTCGATGACGAAGTCGCCGACCGCCACTACAACGGTTTCTCCAACTCGATACTATGGCCACTTTTCCATTATCACCCCGGCGAGATGAACTTCGACGAAGAGAACTGGCTCGCGTACCGCCAGGCGAACTTGCGCTTTGCAGAGGTCGTGCGCACGCAGCTTACGCCGGGGGCGTTGGTCTGGGTGCAGGACTACCATCTCATGCTCCTGCCGATGCTCCTGCGCGGTCTGATCGATGGGACGGGCGCGGGTGACTTTACGACGACGGAACTATCAAAGATCACAGAAGGCATCGAGGGTGACAATGCTGTCCCCGTAGCCCCATCTGTCGATATTCCAGGCATCAAGATCGGCTTTTTCTTGCACACGCCCTTCCCCAGCAGCGAGATCTACAGGTACGCCTACGAACGAGTTTCCATGAAAACCCCACCTCTGATATCGCTATGTTCAGAATTTTGCCTGTGCGGAGAGAAATTCTGCTCGGCGTGCTGTATTGTGACCTCATCGGTTTCCACACATACGATTACGCGCGTCATTTCCTTTCATCATGCACCCGTATACTCGGTCTCGCCACGATGCCGAATGGCGTCGAATTCGAAGGCCGTCTCGTACATGTTGGCACCTTCCCTATTGGTATCGAGCCTGCATCTTTCATTGATGTACGTCACTCCCCGTCAATCCCACATTTGCATCGCTGATTCCCGTGTAGAATCTAAAACGAGAACCTGTACAAAATCGTATCGCACAACTTGAGCAACGCTTCGGAGGGGTCAAGGTTATCGTCGGTGTCGATCGTCTCGATTACATCAAGGGCGTTCCCCAAAAACTTCACGCACTCGAGCTTTTCCTCACACAGCATCCCGAGTGGATTGGCAAGGTTTCCCATTCCCGTTACATCCACTTATAGGAGTATTGACGATTGGCCAAGGTCGTACTTGTTCAATTAGCGGTACCCTCACGGCAAGACGTGGAGGAATACCAGAACCTCCGTTCCACGGTAAACGAGCTAGTGGGGCGCATAAACGGGCGCTTCGGCACCGTCGAGTTCATGCCCATCCACTTCATGCACAAGTCCCTCGCTTTCGACGAGCTCTGCGCCCTCTACGCCGTCAGCGACGTCTGCCTCGTCTCCAGCACCAGAGACGGTATGAACCTCGTGCGTCCCCCGCTTCCACTTCTCCGTTACCCACTCACCACTCACACCACTCTTCCAGGTATCGTACGAGTACATCGCGTGCCAGCAGGCACGACAGGGCGTCATGATTCTCTCCGAGTTTGCAGGCGCCGCGCAGAGTCTGAACGGTTCACTCGTCGTCAACCCTTGGGACTCGCAGCAGGTCGCGGACGCGATCCATGAAGCAGTCACGATGGACGCTGCCACCCGCGCCGAGAACCACCGCAAGCTGTTCAAGTATGTCAACAAGTACTCCGCTGCGTTCTGGGGGTCCAGCTTCATCAAGGAGATGGACCGCATCGATGTGGCGGACAAGGAGGGCGCGGAGCTGTTGGGGGTGGACAAAGATGTTGCGGCCGAGGCGAAGCCGGGAGAGGGAATCCCGGCCCCTAACGGGACGACTTTGCATGCGAACGGGAGTTTGCCCTCGCCCCAGCTATGACAATGGGAGTGGAGTATACGGAGTTGAGGTCGGTAGAGAACGTTTTTTTCCGGCGAAGTATGTGTATGTTCCTTCCTCATCGCTCTGCTTATTGATCTGGAAGATCTGGTTTATGTTTTTTATTCTCTTATATGGTGTTTCTCTATTTCTCCCTCCGTTACATTTCCTATGCCGCGCGCTGGAGCACATACATGAATATGCGTAGAGTGTACATTAATTGCACGATTTGTAGAGCCGAATGCGGAAGAGAAGGCTAGTTTCTCTGGAGACCGTATCCTTGTTACAGTGATTTTCTGTTACTTATTAGTATAAATTCGTTCTCCCATTTGTCGTGGTGTCCTCAAATTTCCAAAAACAG
>JAFLHD010008934.1:0-34192 GCA_018856295.1 Blastosporella zonata
GCCGTACGCGTAAGTATCCAATAGCTTCGGAAGGAGTTCGTGCACGATACAACAATATGACTTCAATTCTTTGACATAGTTACACGTTAAATCGCGTCTACTCAAACAAGTTCAAAGACAGTTGAAGATGCGGCCTTCGTGTCAATGTTCGACCAAAGTGCATATCATGATTCCAAGGTGCCAATCGATATGGCTTGGGGAGAAGGTCAGTTGAATTGAATACAGGTTCGGGTGCGGCACCTACCAAGGCCCAGCATTATCAGTCACGAAGCGAATGGTCGTCTCTCCCTCATCCACGCCAGCATCGACGTGTCTCTGCGCACGTGGTTTTTCCATTTGTAAGACGTACTGGTTCCGCTGCGGACGGCCCAGAAGGAGTTGCTGCGTAGATCGGTGAGTAGGTTGAAGACAGTATTTCATCCAGTGGAACATACCCCATGTAGATGCCAGGGATGCTAAAGTGGCCACAAGTCAGCCATCGATTCATGGATATGGATTTGTACTCACAGGTCCAGCATCACCGGTGCCACTGCCGTAGATAATCAGTTCGTTGACTTTATTAGGTGGTAGCTTGTGGATGGCTCATTTGGGGAGCAGGTCCTCAGCAGCCTAAGTTCCGTTCATGATCTTGGAATGGAAGGCGACCTAAACGTAACGTTGACCTCGAAACGTGGTACAGGATCGTGGAATATCGCAGGTCTGATATGAATGACAACGTCTGCAGCACCAGGTTGTTTACCGGTATGTGTGGGGTTATGCAACGCATGCAAGTTGAATTCATAGATGTCCTTGACATAAACGCATTTGAATCCGGTGAATGGGCGACGTCAACAGATCAATACAACCGTCGAATCTTTGACATTTTCCAATTTGTTCTCTTCAACTCAACTTCTTCTCGTGGCCTGAAGATCTATCATAATTCTTACATTGTCTCCGTGTGGTATTTGTGGCGGCGGCCGCAGTTTGCCTTGGGGGTTCCTCCCAGGACCCCATGCCTGCGGTACATAGGGTGTTACCACCGACACCGCCCTGAAGCCTCCGGCAGGTGGGTCTTCCCCTAGGTTGCCGTGGCTATCGTGATCATCCTCTACAATGTTTTTGTTGTGGCGTTTATGGTGTAAGCGTTGTTGTTCCGAGTATCATTCCTTTTGATCAGCCAGTCATGGGTTCACTTCCCATAAATAGATGATTTCACTGTGTCCTCTAATTAGATTGTTGACATGCATATGGTTCCCTCTAAGTTAGAGCAGAAGTTGCAAACGGTCCTTGTTCTGACTACAGGCGAATATCTAGCTTGCCAAGTGGCACCTCGCTCTAACCATGAAAACGTGGGACTCACGTTCTGACGCCACATGTAGTGATTTGCTCAAAAGTGATGTCGAACCCTCTCTATCTGACTTCACCTTCCAAAGTTTAGTTAACAGTATACAATATATTTCAATTGCAAATTCCCAACACATTCCTTCTGCTAATTTACAAACAATACAGAACTGCATCGCCAATTGACTATTCCAATATATCACAGACAGGGACAAGGCTTTCCATGGATTGACAACTTCCTCAGGCTTCATTTAAGATGTTGTCTTTGACATAAACGCCAAGGCTACTGATGTGCGAGTCTGTCATACAATTATTATGTTAGCAACAATGCATGTGTCAAGGGGCCAATAGGTGCACCTTTCTGGAGAGATCCGAAGAACCCAACCGTAATTCCAGGAGCAGATACTTCAGTCGTGTCCGGGAGCGCCACAGGGGGGTAAGGGCCTTTCATGTCAAGTCAACGCCATGAACGCCATGAATCATACAAAGGAGCGTGAAGGGGCTAACCGTGCTTGGAGCCATCACTTAAGAAGAGGGTCAAAGCAAAAAGGCTGGGTTTGTGGGCATCCTTGCTGACCGTAGCCGTAACGTTAGTGATGCTGTGAGAAACTATTGAACAACCGACAAATGATATTAGGTACGAGTGAAACCATATAGAAGGAGAAGTGTAGACTTACCAGTGTCGATAACATGGGCTTCTCCGAATTTTTCTCCGTGCAGCACGACGACAGGCTTCCCGCCAATGTTGACTTCGTATGTCACTTCAATTCCATTGACCCCATTCACACCCGGGATAACCTTAGCAGTGTAAACAATGACCTGGAGGATCTTTGGGAGGATTTGAGTGACAGGCCAAAGGCTATCTACAAGTTGGAATCAGTGTCCTCTAGCAACTCGAAACCACAGAGGATATTTACATGTCTTGACATCGTCAAAGACGCCCTGGTCGGTCGGAATACCAAACGGCCTGTAGACAATGAGTCTAGAATCAGACATTATTGCTGAAGGTGGTTCAGTTCGTTGAGGGTTAAGAGGTGATCGATTAGAGAAAAGCGAACTATGGGGTCTTTTATCTCTGTCCTGTTTCGGCCTGAAGCATTTGCGATGCAAACGGCTTGTGCCGAGTGTTATTAGTGGCGCGATTGCTCATAAGCACGTCAGGAGTCTCAAGACGCTGACGGAAGATCTCGACGTCTGAACTAACTGTAAGAAGATTGACCACGATGACCATTACAGCAAGCCCATATTGGAATTGGTTACGATTCAGATACCTGATCCGATATATATACAGCTCGGCGTGAATTGTAGTAAGCTGTAGGTTTACACCAGATAGAACATAATACAATTAGAGCAGTGGCAGACACGATGATTGTCAAATAAGTTCCATACATATCTTCCATTCCTTCTGCAATCCTATCATGGCCATCGCTAATGGGTGAATGTATGGCATTTGATAGTCAAGTGATCGTCAAAATGGGCAGCTCAGGCTATGATGGTCGAATTCAGGCCATTAGTTTGTCACGTGCGGATCGCAGTATGCGCACTCAGTGTAGTACGATTATCCGATATATGATTCCAGTTTCGGGTAGCATCCCCAAGGTAGCAAAGACATTCGACCGTCAACCTTCTTTCTAGGACTCGTGCAATAGAGTCGTGTTGTCGTGTTGAAACTTTCAACCGCGAGGTCAGGAAGTCGCCACAAGTCGCCTCATGCTGCCTCATGTCAAATATATTAATGCCAAACTTTATGTACAGTGGTGAGAAACACTTACCCTTCATATCCTTAGATCACGGTGCAAACAGAACTCCGGCTTTATAATTGCACTGAACCTTCCAACTGACAGTAGAAGGCAGGCTTGTTGAGATATGATCTAAAATTATTCCGACTTCGGTGAATTTTGGAGCCGGAGTACACTGTGCTGGAAACCATGCGATCTGACTGCCTAAAAGATTCCAGCAGCCCTAATGCTTAAGCACCTCAAAACTGATTCTCTTCCCCGCCATTCCGTCACTCGCACATCAATAGCAGCACTAGCCAGCCTTCAGATGAACATGAATACTGCCAGTTGGGGGGCAGCGGAATCGATGACGAGATTCTGCCACTGGATCCGTGAGCTAAGTCTATGTAGATGGAAACCTATATGGGGAGGAAATCATCAAGTATAATTTTATGAGCTGGAATGCAGCCACGGTGAGATCGTGGTATAAATTACCGATTACCTCGACAAGAGCAGGCAAGTTGACCGGACCCGTTGACATTGATGAAAATCTTTCACTGGTGGCATTGTTTTGAACTAGCTGGCACCTTGAAGATTAGAGAATGCAATTTTTGGCCGTAAACCTCTTTCAAGTTCCCAGGCGCTGTGTAAGAGAGGCGTGTTATTGAATTGAAACTTTCAACTGCGACTTTACACACTCAGGAATTCGCGACAGATTGCCTGACAAAATATATCACCGTTAAACACTATGTATTGGCATGAGATATACCACCCTCCAGATCCTTAGACCCGGTACGCACAGAACTCCGGCTTTGCTCTTAACCTGAGTGTTCATCTTGCCATGAAGAAGCAGGCTTGTCTAGATATGGAGTGGTCGGATCCAAAATTATTGCGGATTTGGTGATCTTCGGAGCAAATCTTGACTGCTTAGAACATTCCAACTGCTCTGATGCTTACGCCCCTTACAATTGATTCTCTTCCGTGCCATTCTTCCACTCGCACGAAGTCCGTATTCAACATCTTCAATCAATATCCTCGTCTTCGAAGACTCTGACAATGTGGGTATTTCCTGATGTGATCCAATCAAGGTGGCGTGAAAACAATTTGTATGCTCCTGGCTACTCCTTCGAAACGAGCACTTTCGGACATCCACCAGTCAACCCTTTCCTCAGCCTCGGTCCATTCCACCTGCATTTGGAGATACTCGACCTGTCCCAGGTGAGTCATACATCTTGATGGTAAGCGTGTCGCTTAGCGGGTACTGCGGGGGCTATCGAGTACGGGTGCAGGGAGGAAGGCAATGGTTTAGCGTTTAAAGCCTTACGAAGCTAGCTAGGTGGCTTAGAATCCCAGACAAACAGGAATAATGCCAGAGCTAGTACAGCAGGAGGTTTTCTGAGTCCTGACTAGTCCCGAAAGGTTCAGTCGAGATTCTCCGAGAACGACTAAGCACTCGGGGATCGTCATCTGTACAAACACCTTAAGCGAAGCCATTTTAGAGGGATCGCGGTACTGAATCCCGAGATTATAACTGGAGAGCAATACAAAGCGCGACTTGGGACTTGGAGGACTTGGAGGTGATGGACGGAGGCATTGATTGCAAATAGTGACAAACTACACCTTACGTAATTTGCAGGCAGATTGCTGTGGCTAGTGGTGACACAGGACCAAACGTTTCCTCAAGACACTAGGATGTAAGTACGCCAGTCCACGCTCCCAAAACATTCTCTACGAGCATCCACGCCGGCATTGGACCATCCTAGATGAAAACGGCGTCGAAAACGGGCCACTTTCAGTTGGATTGACTTCGATGGGGCCGGATGTGGTTGCTCTGCCGATTTTTCTGGGACCTCGTCAGAATCGACGAATTCTTTTACTGATACATTCTTCCTACAGAAGCTAGAATGGGTCGGGTTATCAGGGCACAAAGGCGCTCGCACGCCATCGTACGTCGTTGGGAGAATTGGAGCCTCGGAATTTATTGCTAATATGTCTACGGTATCCAGTTCAAGGCGCACACTCATCTCAACAAAGCTCCCGCCAAGCTGCGCAACCTCGATTACGCTGAGAGCAACGGTTACGTTCGGGGTATTGTCAAGGAGATCATCCACGATTCTGGCCGGTGAGCAGCACTACTCACATGTTGAACGAGTAATCTTGATAAACTGGAAAATTTCAGTGGTGCTCCCCTCGCCCGTGTCGTCTTCCGTGACCCCTACCGTTACAAGCTCCGCAAGGAGACTTTCATTGCCACTGAGGGCCTCCACACCGGTGCCTTCGTCTACTGCGGCAAGAAGGCCACCCTCTCTGTCGGCAACGTCCTCCCCGTCTCTCAGTGCCCTGAGGGAACCATCATCTGCAACGTCGAGGAGAAAATCGGTGACCGTGGTGCACTCGCCCGCACATCCGGCAACTACGCGACCGTCATTGGCCATTCGCCCGATGAGAACAAGACCCGCATCCGTCTGCCCAGTGGTGCGAAGAAGACCATTGCTGGTGGTGCCCGTGCAACCATCGGCATCGTCGCTGGTGGTGGAAGGATCGACAAGCCCCTGCTCAAGGCTGGTCGTGCGTACTACAAATTCAAGGCCAAGCGTTACAAGTGCGTTCTTCCGTTATGTCTCCTAGTGTCTCATCTGATGTGTCCCTTCTAGCTGGCCTCGCACTCGTGGTGTGGCGATGAATCCCGTTGACCATCCTCACGGTGGTGGTAACCATCAACATATCGGAAAGGCCTCGACAATTGCCCGCTCTGCTGTTCCTGGACAGAAAGTTGGTCTCATTGCCGCTCGCCGGACTGGTCTGCTCCGTGGTACCGTCAAAGTCAAGGAGGTTTAGAGGGGGGTTCCTTGCCTTGGTCCCTCTGTTTTCTTCCCGATCTTTCCTTGCACTTTACATACCAAAAAATCTGTATGCAGCCAGTATGCCCTTACGACCTACAGAGTCTACATGCCCCCCATGCCCACACGATTGCGAGTGATTTTTTGACTATGATCATGGCCTCAACAGTAATGGAATGTGTGACTTTTTAAATAATGTATTAGGCCGGCGAGCATTGAAAGACGATCAAGACTTTTTAAATAATGTATTGGGTTGCAATCAATGGTTAATTAGCGCATTAACAGGCGTTAGATAATACACTTCGGAGAGGAGAGACCAATCGAAAGATCGCTTCAAGGTATGCAATCGCATCGTCTTGTCCTTTTCTATTTCTTCACATATTCAGTTTCCTGATTTGACTTTCTCCTCCCGAAAAAAGAAGAAAACAGCGCTATTCACGCTACGTTTCCACGCGTGGATTAATTTTTGTCCACGTTTTTTATCCCACATAGGAGGACACATACGGAGTTCTTCCAACAAAATATTCTCCAGATATGTGTCCACAGGGCAAGCAAAAATACGTCGCCAGACCCTCGCTAGCCAGATCTTCAAAATTTCCATCAAGATTCCCACCAGGCTGCCTTTTCAGCCCATTTTCATGATTTTCATCCACAGGCATCATATCATTGTTATCTTTGCAAGTTTCTTCGGAAACGCCCATGCCTTCCTCAAGCCCTGGGTCATTATTCTGTCTTCATCCGATGACATTCTTCCACATGTACCATGCGGCGGCTGAACAAAATTGGAACAAGAGGCTGATAGTGTTCTCTTCCGTTGGACAAGAAATGCCAAATGCACTCATGCATGTGATGCTTATGCAGTTAGCTCAATATTATGCTCATGCGTTGCCACAAATATAATAGCTGCTGTGGTGTTCTCGGCCTTGTTCACTCATCCGTTCGACTTAAGAAATAAAACTTATGCCGTTAATCAGGCACCTCCATGATCAGCAACCAAAATCTGACTGATATCTGACTTTAAATGTGGCCATAACTCCTGGGTTCAAAAGCGAGTCTGTGCGGCTTTTCACTGTGGCGCGTTGCAATCACGTGGAATAAGTCTTGCCCAATAACCCAGGAGAACCCCCGCATCTCCCTGCATGCGTCAGTCCCATTCCAGGCACCACTAACACCTGTGCATGTCGAAAAAAGAACAAAGATCCGACTTGACGGAATATGTATGATACCCGTGGTTCACGGTTGACCAATCGAGGCAAGCGCAAGTTGAAGTAAGAGTACTGGTGATAATCACCCCGGCAATCGGATAAAAGTGGTCAAGTGGACATGGATACGTTGACGAAAAGAATCCAACAATAATTGCACATACCTTTATGTTGACATAAAGCTAGAAGTTACACGGTACGTACACATCACCTGCTCTGAAATACTCACTTACGTGGCTGCGAAACCAACCATTCAGCATCCCGTTTCACGTGGCGCCGATGCCGTTATCTTCGCCCTTGTCATCGTCGAGATCACAGATGCGGCAAATAAACAGGAGCGCGAGTGGGGGAAGGTCTGCTGAAAAGACACAATCACAAGAAACATTCACTTGATACGCAAAAATCAAAAGCTACACCACGTAAATCCTCTCGAACGAAATTCGAATCCAAGGATATCCTTCGAAGTGTGGTTAGTGGTCGAGCACCTAGATACAGATGAATTTATGTATTCTATCGCATCTATTCAATCTGTCTTCTTTGCAACCTTTACGTGCACGGCCTTGCTCCCGATAGAATATGTAACTGTCCCGACAAGCACCATCGCTGCCCCAGACCACATCATAACTTTATCAACCTCCGTGTTGGAAGTTCCCGTGATGCCCACCCCAACCACACTGATCACCAGGCTCACTGCCTTCCTCACGACCAGCACCAGCGTGACAGTGAGCGCACTGACCCTTGTAGTAAGGCGATGGACTCCTGCGACGCATAGTAGTTGCGTCAGAGTGTTGAGAAGGAGGGGTAGATACGCGGAGGGGACGGTTAAACCCGCGAGAATGGGCGTCCGAGGCCCGGTGTTGACTGCTAATATTTGGGCAGCAAGATCAGATCGGACGGAGAAGAACATCGGGAGGGCAAGAAAATGGAGGTAGAACATGGATTCTTGCCATGCAGGGGATTCTTTGGTTTGATGTGATTTGTCTGAGGGAGGTGCTGGTCGTCCGTACTTGGAGTATGTCCAATCTTGGACTAGACCAAGAAAGCCAGAGAAAGTGAGAGCAAGTGTGAGAATAGCAATTCCTGTCGTGTAGGTATAGGGATTCGTGGTATTCTGTTTTGAGTTGGATAACTGGGAGGGTGACGCAGAGAGAGTTGTGAAGACTACGCCAAGCGTCACAATGATGACGGAGAATATTTGAGTAGCAGTGTATCTGGAATACTACAGGTTGGAGTAACATTCAGCTATGATAACGAGAATCAACGCACCGTTTCCCGGCTACGAGCCAACCCAAGAACATACTGATGATGAGCCCTCCACTCCGGAAAATAATGTGGACGGCCATGGGTATACGGTATCCAAATGCGGCATTATTGAGCAGCGAGATAAAGTAAAATAAAGCAACTTGAATTAGGTAAGGCGCCAGGGGAATCTTTCGCGGCCGGAATCGTGGGCCATAGCGCGTCCATGTCGTGTGCTTTGGAAGTCCATACAGAGAGATAATCAAAAATTGAAAAAAGGTGATCAGTGATCCTGCTTGTGGATATACAGACGTTAGCTGTTCCAATGTAATTGCATTACTGGAAATTGACGTGTCAGAAAGTACCATATACACACAGAGGACGACTTGCCTGCAGCAGCCTCCAAAGATCAGGGTCAGAGTTGTAAACCAGTCAGAGAGAATGTGTACAATCATCGCCACGTCCGGTCAGCCTAAGAGGCACCGTAATCTGATTGTGAGAGTCTTAAAGGTCCCGTTCTCCAATTATTTAAGGCAATGAGTGCTACCCCAGAGTTAAACCGCCACTTGTTTCGCCGACTCCGATCAAAAGTCACACGTGTCGCGTTGGTGACCACGTGTCCTTGTTTCTGACGAGCTAACCCGTACGGTGTGGCGATGGATTAGATTCTTGCTCAAGATCGCAGGTTCATATCTGCGGTTCCGCGATCGACCTCTCAACGGCGACCATCTCACGGCAGGTGTAACTATTCCTTGCGTCTAAAAGCCGCCGCCATTCCACCACCCTTCCAAACCCAGCTGCTCAAATCTCAAGATCGATGTTCTACTTGACGAGAGGTGTATTGCCTCTGTCTCTCACTCATCCATTGATGTGGAATTAAATGTACGCCGTGATTTGCACCGTGACAGTAGAGGGCGCGCCGTCAAAGCATTTGGAACAAAACTTGTGGTCTGAACGAGCTCTACCGTATGTCTTGGCATTGTCCTCATCGTTAATCCATCCATCTGGAGGACCTCATGCTCTGAACGCCTTATATCAGCGTGTTTACCAGGGCCTTTGTATTATGCGCTAAAATTTTCGTATGTGGTGTTCCCCTCGAGCTCGAGGCCTTATTGGTCACTTTTGAACCCCCCACTGCCTTCTTGCAAGCAAAGACATGGACTTTTCTGGGGATACATAGCTCTGTAATAGCAATTGAAACGAATTCGATCAACGGTATACGCGCTAATGTCCAGAAAGCACTGAATCGAAAGGAAACAACGGGTCTGGTGCCGCCATGTCGCCGTGCACACCTATGACTATTCTGTCAAGTGCTTGATCTTGTGAGGGTTTTGACGGTACTATCAGCACATTTCGAACAGGAGCCTATCTATTTAAAGCGTGGTAGAATAAACATGGTTCTGCCTAGGTCAAGCCCAGGTTCTGTCGGACCAATGCAACACCGATATTCTCTGAGTATTTGGCCCCCGCTTTCTCCGTTCCGGGTAAATTGTCGAGTATTCAATAATTGTACACGGTGCTCATCGCGGCATACAATAGCTTTCAAGGGTTTACCATGCCCGAGACCCATCGCAACTGCCATTACCACTGTCAATTACAGACCTTGCACCAAACACCTCGCGAATCTCGTGTTTTTAATGCTGAAAAGTGCGTCTAAGGCGGGGAATCTACCGGGATTAGGACTGAATATCGTCCAAGTCATACAGGTACTTCTCGCATTGACTTGATGACCAATAGAACACTAGATTCAAACTATCGTAGAACGTCAAAAGCAACAAGGAATGCAATCAAGAGCCTCGCGGACGAGGCGTCCGCACTTGTGTGCATCATCCTCTATAACGATTACCAGGTGTCCAGCAATAATGCCGCTATAACTCTCCAATGTTTGGAGCACACGAGACAGTTGTCTGAGTAAGTTTGCCGGGGCTGTCTCGTTTTCGCGCATATATTCAGAGACGGGATGATAGGACCTTGGAGAAGATATACCGGTTCACCAGGGTGCAAGTGTCGAAGAATAAACTGCTTCGAATCGTTCAGTACAAGCCAGATGCTCGGACAATTCAAAAATATCGTGATCAGCTCTTAAATTTTTGACGCATGAAGATCATTTTCTAGCTCAGATGCCACATATTGACCCAAAATTCACTTGCGGGGACTAGAACGACTTGTCGAGATTCATAGAACTTACGCATTGGTTCGTAGGTCCGGAGTTGGCGCAAGTTTGAATGTACTGCGAGGGTTGACCAGCCCTGTCAAATGGAGTCAGAAAAAAAGAATATATACGTCAACGCCACTCACCAGCCCCCGCAAAGCGTGATGTCCAAAACGAGATTCTGAGGGCCGAAGAACTTCGTGATATCGCATGTTATAGACGGAAAGCTCCCTGAAGGTGGGCCCCAATCCGACACATCCAGGGGTAATGATGTGGACTGGGCTCGTAAGATAGACTGCGGAATATTTGGGCGCTAGAAAGGAATCAAGTTTGAGCTGGTCTGAGTGGTCCTTTCCATTTGTACTTACGCTCCAGAACCAGATGCTAAGGGCTCGTGAATATCAACCGAGCTTACCATTGAATACAAGTACTTACAATATCCTGACAACAAGAAATCAGCAATCCTGCAAAGACACTGTTCACAACACAACGCACCCAGACACATCGAACTTTGTTGCAAAGACACCCCCACCAGCAGCCGCAAAGCCTGCCTGGTAGCTGTTGGACGCAGTCTCTGCAACGACACAACCCGAGGGCTTCGAGCAGTCTAGCTCTTGCGATACACCGGTCTGGTTTTGCGGCGTTGAGTGCGTGCATCCCGGGAGTGTGTGGAGAGTCATCTGGTTATGATCCATCATATTGATCCCTTCCAAGATGCTATGAAGTCACGCATGAGCTCAGCGGGGAGGAGGTAGTGAAGGGGCGTACTCTATTTCGCCGTAGTCAGGCCACTTGGAACCCACGGTCCAGAAGGAAGGCCAGACCTGATAAATATGAGTTTCAGAAACACATTGGAGCGAGTGGTGTCCTTACCGAGCAACCGTACGGTATATGAACCATGTCCGTTATCCACAAACTGCCGATCTCGTATGCTGCCTGAGTTGTTATCCGCACCTAGCTCAAATGAGTTGTACATACGTCCTCCGAATACAGGCTCTGCCAGCTCACGGAGTTCCGCTTTTCATTCATTGCCACGGTTTTTTTGTTGTCCACCTTCAGTATTGTGTTCCCCGCATCATTAATGGAAACCAGTCCTTGTCTATACGCATTGTCTCTGTCGAGCCACTTAACGTCGCCTACAAAGTCCACGTCGCCGTTATTCATTGAAGGCACGTTCGAGATAAAGAAAGTCCTCACCATTTGTCAAATGGTCGTATCCATCGTAAAAGTTCCATTCGTCGAAGAAGTTACTACCAGAGTAGTCTTTGACGAGCTTGTACCCTTGGACATGTGCCAAGAGCACACATACGTATATCAAGAAGTACATCATAGGCAGTATCAAATCCAAACTGCGAATAGTGGCTTTCGTCAAGGTATGGAGTGCGGGGTGAGCTCGGGAGAAGAGGACAAAGCGCGCCGACCCTGCATGACTGGATCTGCCAGTTGACAGTGACGTTAACCTGCAAAAAAGGTTCATCTGTAGAAGCTTTTTGTGATGTTTGTGGCCACAATTCGCTTCTAAGTTAATGCCTGTCAGAAGTAGATCCGCTGGACAATCATATCAAGTAATAGAGACGGATGAGAGAGTGCTGGATTGCGCTTAATTTGGGAGAACAGAAGGGTGTCTAGAAGTAGACCATAATTCCAAGACACATTTTATTTCGAAAGGGACCAGATGGACGCATAAATGCAAGATGTCGGATGTTGGAGAGACGGTTTTTTTTTTACTTTTTGACAGCCGACAATCATCCGAGTCGGTAACAAACAAACGTTACGTACCATCATCATCAATTCGACACTTGCCATGCAAAAGCTCAGAATGTTCGACAACTGGTAGCCTCAAAAGGAAAATTCCAAACTACAAGCTCGTCTAAATAACTTGACCGCAAACTACGGCTTCAAATGGTATGCTCAATCGAGAAGTGTAGGTGTTGCCATGCACTAAAGACATAGTATCCTAGAACTCCAATCTCAGTGCCGACACAACCCCCAAGCAGCCTGCCCATAGTTGATGCATGATGGTCAATGCAACTACAATCTTCCCATGCAATCACCACCACGGCACCACCATCACCGGGCTCATGCATGCGCGGCACCAGGACCTTCTTTTCGAGGCTCTTCTGTCTACCGAGCCCCTGAGCCAGTGCCCAAGTCAGCTCTTCGTCGGATTGTTTCCTACCTGTTTGCAGACGATCCAAACCGCTGCAAACGCCTACGTTCCTACCATGGATGCCAATAATTGATATCGCTGAAGTCCTACAGACTTAACATATCAGAGGGGAAATACATGGCTCAGTGACCTGTGACGATATTTTCCTAAGCGGAGGTGGAAAACGACTCTGACCCGACAAGGAATTGATGAAGCTGAACTTACTCGACCTCGTCACAAAGACGTCAGGTAGGTCTTCTCATTGACTACAATCAATCTCCTAACAGCATTGTTTATCCTCGTTCGGTGGGCTATTCCTTTTACATACCATATCCGTACACCATGGATTTACTTGCTACTCCAGATTGCTCTTCCTCATCAGGCACATGATGACACCTCGTACTATCTGTGATAATCTTGGATCTCTCCTCTATGTTGTCATTTGCTTGGAAATAATGGTCTGTCCTGGTACAGAGTTTTATGACCGTCAATCACCTCCCGGTCACTTAGTATTAGTATCTTGCATATTCGCTCCCCTGAAGGCTCGTATCACATGGATCGCTGAACCTTCATGAAATTAGGTCCCATGTACTACTCAGGCATTCACTAGTGATACCTCCCTGTTTCTGCTGCAGGAGCGGTGTTCAAGTCGACTTTAGCGGATGTGCTGTGTAAAGGGCTTGCTAACAACTTCCGGTGATGATCACTAACATTGTCAAGAGGCGTTGAAGTCCGGCTGGGCTTTTTTCTTCTTCTTGCGGCTTTTGGTATTTTTCCTGGTCTGCGATAGGATAACAAAGAGGGTCCAACTGTCCTGATTTTTTTTTTTTTTTTTTTTGATTTCAGGAAAGTCCTCCAGAACCCGAGACTTGGAGGTTAGAGGCGTGAAAGGTAGAATTTTGAATTGACATACCTCGAGCTTAAAATTTTCCCATCGCGCCGGGTTCTGCTTGATTGTTTTTGTTTGTCAAGGTAGCGGTCATCTGCATGATGTATGACATCTTGCAAGGTATCTTCAAGGAGGCTTGCACTCAAGCTCACCCACATACCCATAAAGTTTGGGATTCCTCCTCTGTCCAGTTGAAGACCTCACGGAGACTGAGGAGAGAATTTGGTAACTGCTTGCTTGGGTTTTGGGATCATATTCACTGGCACCACTGTGTCTTGAATGGAGAGAGGCAAAGGAGGGTTTCAGTCCCCGACTGATGTTTTTTTTTACGTATAAGTATTCAACGCAACAAGTCACGCGGTGGCCAGAAGCATGTGCTTATAATTGAGGTACGTCAATGGCGTCTTCGTGAGCGGCCGATCGCGATACGGCTACCTTGTACCTATGTAGCACGATACAAGATCTTCGTCGACTTGATCATCGTCGAGTTTGTACCCCAGGCGCTGCGCCGGCGCCTGGTATCTAAAATACCAGTATGTATATCCGAGAAACGCGATGAGGCTTGAACCAACGACATGCGACTAGGAAAATCACAGTCAGCCTCGCTGCCTGGGTTTTGAGAGGAAGTGTATTACCCAGTAAGGAAGGGAAGTGTAGGTCTTGGTTTCAGGCGTCGGTGGCAGGAGAGGAACAATGATCAGGAGTACATTAATCCCAGCGTAAATGATCATGACGATCTTCGGTGCGCGAAACGGAGGATTCCAGTTCCACGACCGGTACCACGATGTGTGCAGGAGCAGTAACCCGAGCGACATAAGCAAGTTGGTGATGGTAGTCGTATAGGTGCACACTACAGTGCAATCGGGCGGTGTGAGTGAAGAAGGGTAAAAGAAAATGGGCAAGAAGACTTGCAATTGACTAGGAAGAGGTACGCGTCTCCTGGAGCTATGGGCAACATCAACGCCACCGAAACGACATATTCCAGAAATATTCCAGTGAACGGGGAGTTGAATGGCTTATTGCTGGAAAAAAAGGACGAGGCTGGGAGGATTTTGTCACGAGCAAGATCTTGAATGACTGTTATAGATGTTAGACATGATGAACACGATCGACAACTGAAGGTCTACCTCGCCCCTCTGTGAAAAAGCCAGCAAGCAGGTTGCCTACGATTGAGAGTGCGATGATGATGCTTAAAAGCTAAAGCCGGATTATGGCTCGGGCTCCCAGAAGGTGACTGTATCTTACTTTCTCCGTTGC
The DNA here is from genome assembly GCA_018856295.1 of Blastosporella zonata. NCBI lineage: Eukaryota > Fungi > Basidiomycota > Agaricomycetes > Agaricales > Lyophyllaceae > Blastosporella > Blastosporella zonata. The sequence continues at coordinate 14,767 of JAFLHD010008934.1, forward strand.
AGAACCAAAGAGATTCCGAAAGAACAGTGCACTATTGGACAGACGAGCATCACCAACTGGAAGAAGAAATGATTATCGATCCAAACGTACGCAATGATCCTTCCACTGTCCAAGATGTCGCTTTTGGCAACAACGGCAAAGTATCCGACATTGGCAGTGATATAGGTCACAAATACCAGCAACATAGCGAGGGGTGCCGCACGCTGGACGGTTTGCACTGGGTCACGCACGTCACCTAACACGAGATTCACATATGAGTATCCTGCAAACGACCTGAAAGCAGTCAGGTAAGCCAGCGAGTACCTAGAGTACACACAGTCAAGTCTCACCATAAAACAATAAAAAGGCCAATCACGACCGAATTCGGGTTGGTCTGCGTGCTTCCCTCCCAGAATTTCTTCCAGACAAAGTTATCCGGAGTCTCATACTTTTCGTCGACAGAGAACCCTGGAACGCCAATCAGGCATAATAAACCGGCAGTCCCGATCGCCCATAATATAAACAGCTTAAAAAGCCCCAGTATGTTCTGTAGACGTATACCAATCTTAGGCGTCACCCCGTGAGCGAAGAGGCAGAAGGTTAAACACAGGAAAGCAAGACCGCGAACGTTGAAACGAGACGGATTTACCGAGAGCGCGTGTGCAATATCTAAACATGGCAAAAATGTCACCACGTGTGTCTGATTCCACCTCCGGAACTTACATTCACCGAATACAATACTATTTGCGGCTTGATTCCTCTGCCGCACAACCTTCAGCCACAGATACGATATAATCGGACGGACATACCGCTATCATCACTTTTGCGGCAAACATGCACACTATCAGAAATGGTGGTCGACGGTACATGAACTTGAGGTAGTTCTTTTCACCGCCATTGCGTGGAAGGCCCTGCAGAGTGTTCAGTGGAGTTGTCTAGCCGAGATACACGCACTCACAGTCCCAAGCTCGATGTAAACGATGGTGCCCATGAATGCCAGGAGTGCTCCAGCGATCCACAGAAGGAAGGAGTTGCCGACACTTCCTACAGAGCGCAGAATAGCGCTCGGAGTTGCAAATATTCTAAGTATCAAAGATAAGCGGGCGACGGAGACATGATGCAGAGAGACCTACCCAGCGCCCACAACGCCGTTGAATATAAGGAAGACGGCACTGAATAAACCTAGTCAAAGAGTTAGAACGCGATGTAACTGAATCCACGGTAGCCACCTAGTTTCCGCTGTCTCAAGGAGTCATCTTCATGATAGTCAGCCTTCAAAACTGGTGTCAAATTCGATGCCTACGGGGACGTCCATCGGTGTATGTTCCAACACGCTGAGATTGCCAATCATTGCTGTCCGGTCGCGACAGAAGCTCATCGGTCTCTGAGGTTTCAACTTGCATCACGAGAGTTCAGATAATCGGGGGGAAATGTGTTGTCGTGTAGAGAGATCAAGGAGAGAAGTCCCATTGAGGCAATTGGCCGATGCAGAGCTCCGAGCCCACGAGGAGCACCGCTAAGCTTTGGAAAACGGGATTAGTGTAAGGGATTTTTGTTATTAGTAATATTTCAGTCATATAAACCGTTTTTGACTACTTAGTACGACTCACGAGCTCATAGATCGAAGACGAGAAGTACTTCAAAAAGTCGGTCCGGTGACTCCGGTCGGAGATTACTGTTTGGGCGTCAATCTAATCTAGGTAAGATAATCTGTCCTTTCCCCAATAATTCTCTGCATTTCTCAAGGTCTTCTCAAGCGCGCAAAGTAGAATAAATACGCTCAGAGTAAGCAACAAGATTCTCTTCGCCGGCCTTTGGACGAGTTCGACGAAGGCAATGGCAGCCCCACGTCGGGTAGAGGCTAAGTTTCGCGATTTCTATGAGCATCGCCGACGCGGGGCCACTTATGTCGAAGTCATGCCAAGGTCTTCTCCGTCTCTGTGGTGCACAGCATAACTAACGTCAGTCGAATGCCCGCTATGCCCGCTCGCCATCTTCGCCCTCCACCCCTGGCCTTGCTCGTTATCCCTCTCTCTCGTGACCGTGTCGACTCAGCCTACCCCTAGCAGGACGACCAAGGGCGGACCCTTCAACCCCTCTCTTTTGCAAGCCTTGGCGCGATCGTAGGCAATGGTCGATCGAGTCAACCTCTGGGCCGAGCTTCAGCTCAACGTCTTTACTTTGGCCCGTGTGGGCGAGTATATCGAATCCGGGGTACTCCACTATCGGACGGTGAGTCATTTTTTCTCTAATTTCAACGTACCTCGATGATGCTAATGACATGGCACACTCGCTGCACGATGATCTCGAGGAGCGACCCCTGTTCTGCAATCCAATCCTCATATTGCTAAGGCCGCCTTTTGCGACTCCAAGACCGTGGAAGAGCTCCTCACTCTCGAGCCGCCCGACGATGAATAAATGTACCTGCTGAGATAGGAGACGGATATGCTTGACCTATCTATTTATCAGCGAATGACCCACCTCACCATTCCTCCGTTTCCCGCAGCTCGATTTGAAAAACGAGGCCGATTGGCCATAGACACAACAGGGCGTAATGTCTAGCTCGATTCGTTACATATACTTCTCTTTGTCCATGTCGTCGAAGGGACACGGCACGCCTCCCCCCGTAAGTTCCTTCCCCTTTTCCGTTGCTTGAATTAGACAGCCGCGGAGGGCGTACAAGGGGGTCCGTGAAGGCGGCGTAGTGGTTGCACTGGTGACATAATGGTAGTGGACGAGGCGACAACGGTAGAGATACTCCTCGTTGGCTCGCTCGGCTTCGTTCAACTCGTCAAAATTCCCTGGTAGAGAGGGCGTCGTCATAGACTGCGAGACGTCATCATCGTGGTTCTGGAGGCGTTGGGGAACGCCGGCGAGGAGAAACGTGGGCAGGATAGAGGCGTGTTGCCAGTAGATTAGACCGTCGACTTCGCAATCGGAATCGGACAACCTCGACACAATAGTCTTGTTCTCTGGGATGGCGCCGGGCGGATGCAGAAACGAAATGGCCTTGTCTTGACCCTGTTTTGACCCTGTCTATCGCCCTATTTATCCCAAGCTCGATACTGAGTCCTCGTACCCCTTCTTCTTTCAATGTATTTACGCAATATTCATATATAGTACTGCACCCGCAAGTATGTCGGTACAGTAGTTTAGATGTCCAAAAGGATCAGGTCCATTCAACAAGGTAAGTATTTTGTTCGGATATATTTAGCAATTTTGTCACAGGGCCATGATCGGCGGCAAGTTCAATGCCGACAACACTGGATAATATTCGAGGGGTAACATACTGTTCACTTGTTCTCTAACCACCATGAGCGACTCGTGGGTGCCCCCCAAAGGGAAACGAGCTGTTGCAGCCGGTCCTTCGCTCACTAGAGCTCTACATGCACGTCAAGGAGGAGCAGGGAGGTCTCGTCATATTCGAGACTTTTATTCCTTCAGATGTGAGCGTTGTTCATTATTTTGTGTCCTTTAGACTGAAGGGATCATAGACAATTTCAAGCCCCCTTCGGTGGATGCAGATGAAAGAGGAAAGGTTATCGTCCAAGCGAGCAATGTTACTGTCGAACGCCCCAGTACCCAGGTCCGTCAGCGTGGCACAATCCATATCTAGTTGCTGACAAGCTTTTCAGTCTTCTGAATCTCACAGATGGATAGGAAAAGAGGCTCCGGCAAAAGAATGGGACTGTGTATTGATATATGACGAGGCTAGCGATGTGAGTTGTCATCTTTCTTGCCGAAATTCATGTTCAACTTCAGCAGTCATTCACGCTAGAGAAACTCGAATCGGTCTTGACGCTCAAGCACCAGCCTCGAACATCCGCTAGCGAGGGTATGTGTTCTGTAGCTTCTACCTTTCAACTACGACTGAACGTTATCTAGCCCTGGCACCCGCTGCATCACCGACCAAGCATGCTGTAACACATAGCTCCAGACAGGACACAAATAGTGTTCACCCGGATGAAGATGCGGATGCGGATGCGGACGGGGACGATTACTTTGAGGAGATTTTACCAGACTCTTTGAAAGAGGAAGAGGAAGAGGGCGAGGAGGGAGAAGTCATTCCATTGCCGCTGCCCCCGCCTCCCCCGCCAGTTGCGACCAAACCTGCCCGTGTTAAAGCGACACCCGTACAAGCTCCAGTCGCAAAAGCGCCTATCAAACCAATTCCTGCCCCTGCGCCGACGCCTGTTCCGACAAAAGTGCCTGCCAAACCACCTCCACCCGCACCGATTCCTATCAAGGCTACCCCGGCGCCGCCGCCAGTTTCCCCCCCTATTCCAAAAACTCGTCCGAAACCTGTACCTCTCCCACGCGGCAAGAAGCATAAGCGCGAGGAACCCCCCGTTCCCGCTCCTACTTCTCATCACTTATCTGATGCAGACGAGGAAGACCTTCAGTTCGGAAGGCCTGCGAAGCGCGCACGACCATCTCCGCCGCCATCCCGAGGGGGAGGGGGGCTTGCGCTCCCCAGTGCATCCACAGCTGCCTTCATACCGCCAGCACCCGCACCCGCACCCCCGGTCCAGCCCATCGAAGTAGGGTCTGAATCGGAGGAGGACGAAGAGTGGGACGAAGTCGCGGCGGTGGGGAAGACGGTTGAGATTGAGGACGATTTTGATATATTTGGTGACGCGGTTGAAGCAGGGGACGAGGATAATGGTATGGATGAGCTTGAACGCGAGCTTAACATGCATATGGACGAAGATGAGGAAGATGAGGACTTCTTGGCTGCAGTTGTGGAGGAAGCCCCCCCGTCACGCGGAGCACCGATGTCGCTGAAAGAGCTAGCAGCGAGTGCGACGTATGGAAGTGACGAGGAGTATTCGTCAAGCGACGAGAGCGATGAAGATTGAGCTGCACATTACCAGTGCAAGCGGAGGATATACCTTGTTTCGCGGATACGAAGGACTCGAAACTCATCATCAGGAACGAAGACCTCGCCCTTAATAACTTAATTATGTATACCATGTACTCTAATCACGGTAGTGAGTCTCTGCATTTTACCCAGTATTCTTGCCTGCTGAACATACCAAATTCTTCTTGAGAAGTTAATGTTTTCCGTCGTCATTTGCGACTGGTTTTCTTCAGGTGGTCCTTCAAGTTTACCTGGTCGCATGCCATATGGTGACTCTACCGCCTCTCATTCTTTGGTTTATGCTTTCACGCTTCGTGGAAGCTTAATAAGCTGAGCACCTCCTGAGAATTCAACGGCGAAGGCAATGCAACTGCCAGTGGGCGTATCAAGCATCAGGCTCTCCCTCTAGAAGCCCTGGAACCGATGATCAGCCGGGAGCTCAGACTCCAGAGAGTCGAACCACAATATCTCTCCTAGTACTATAGACCATTCAGAAGGCACGCCCAAGTTACTGGCCTACTTTCGCATAGAAGGGTCCACTAGGCCGAGGAGGTTAGAAAACAACCTTTCGCGGCGTCTCATTCAGCTTTTCAGGCATCGATTACTTACCTCTTTCTTTTGGGTCACTTCGCATTTGGACTCGCGCTGAAGCACAATTGCCTCGTGCACAAGAAGCTGGTTTCACATCACTTCGGACTCCCTCTCAGAAAGCCACTAGTCCCGCTGGCTTTTTCGCAGAGTCATGATGTACACAAAGAAGCTACAACCATTGATTCATCGATGTGGGCCGCCTACCTTCTGGACAGTGTTAGAGGGAGCTGTTGACTAATACTACGATGCCCGACCGCCGATGAGTTGAGCGCCTTCAATATCCCTCGCAACCTAATCGTGCAACGACCCAGCACTGAACTCTTGCCATTCGGACGATTGAGGAAGCTATGTCCAGCCCTCTTTTTTGCGTTCGTTCTAATACTTCATGATAAAGTTGGCCCTCGGGTTGACAACAAACATGCAGCCAGGCAATTCTCGTACACATGGCTTCGCACTTCCTGCCGTGGGGTTTCTTTGTTGGATGCACCGAAATCGCGATCGCGAAATCCCATCAGAATTCTGGCAGGAAAACCTTTCCTCCCTTCTCATTTTGCTCTGGGTAGCACGAGGCCGCAAGCCCATTCAAGAAGCATTCAAGTAAAGTCAAGTCTTTAAAAGGGGAGCGAGCGTCGAGCATTGGTTCATCATTCGGCATCATGCTGAGTGTACAACGCTTACTCGGGCTTTGCGCCTTGTTACACATGGTGAAGGGAGTGACGATCGGTCCAGTCACTGACCTCGTCGTCAAGAACGCCTTCATCTCTCCCGATGGATACAATCGCTCGTGAGGCCACTGCTTATTTCTGATTACAGACTTCATCTCTGAAATTCATTTTCAGTGGTGTGTTGGCCGGAGGCATCTTCCCTGGACCAGTCATTACAGGCAAAAAGGTACCTATCGCATTGGACAGCCCAGAAAGCGAAGAGTCTAATTACCGGCCATAGGGAGATCGCTTCAAGATAAATGTGATCAACGAGTTGACTAACTCCACGATGCTTCGCGCTACCTCCATCGTTAGTTTTTCTCATTTGTGGCAGGCAAGCTTGACGTTGAATTTGCACCCTCAGCACTGGCATGGTATCTTCCAGAATGGCACTAGCTATGCGGACGGGCCTACGATGGTCACGCAATGCCCCATTATTCCCAAAGAGTCCTTTCGATACGATTTTCCGGTTTACAACCAGGTCGGCACGTTCTGGTATCACTCTCATTACTGTACGTGGAATCTATCGCGCCTGGGCAGTTCATATTCAAAAGCTTGTGTCTAGCGACGCAATACTGTGACGGCCTTCGTGGAGCTTTTGTCGTCTATGACCCGAATGACCCGTACAAAAGCTTGTACGATGTCGACGATGGTAAGCACATGGATTTCGCATTACGTTCCCTGACTATCAACTGACATTTTTATCTTAGAGTCAACGATCATCACTTTGGCCGACTGGTAAGGACTTTTCTTCCAATACGACTCGACAGATAGCTTATGTCTTATGAAGGTATCACGAGCCCGCTCCTCTTCGGACTCAAAAGCCTGTGGCCACATTAATCAACGGTCTCGGTCGCGCTGTTAACGGCACTGCAACTCCACTGGCTGTCATCAACGTCGTAAAAGGCAAAAGATATCGTTTCCGTGTCATCGGCTTATCCTGCGACCCCTCTTACAATTTCACCATCCACAACCATAAAATGACTGTTATCGAGGCCGATGGGGAATACACTGAAAAGCTTGTCGTCGATTCTATGGAGGTCTGGGCTGGCCAGCGTTATTCTGTTATTGTGACAGCGGACCAAAAGATCGATAACTACTGGATCCGCGCTGACCCGTACCCGACCAGAGGGCGTCCTGGCTTTGACGGGGCTAGGAACTCGGCAATCTTCCGTTACAAGGGTGCCCCAATCGCGGAGCCGAAGACCACGTATGTCAGCACTCACCCATTGCATGAAGTCAACTTGCATGCGTTGCGTAACCCCACACCTCCCGGTAAACCCCACCCTGGTGGTGCAGACGTTGTCATCCCTATCAGGCATGCGGTATTCCACGATCCTGGGCCACGTTTCGAGGTCAACAACGTTACGTTTACGTCGCCTTCCATTCCCATCTTCCTGCAGATCATGAACGGAACTTATGCTGCTGAGGACCTGCTCCCCAAAGGATCCATCTACAAGCTACCACCTAATAAGGTCATCGAACTGATTATCTACGGGAGTGGCACCGGTGATGGTGGACCTGTAAGTACAAATCCAAATCCATGAATCGATGGCTGACTTGTGGCCACTTTAGCACCCCTGGCATCTACATGGGGTATGTCCGACTGGATAAAATACTATCTTCAAACTACTCACCGATCTACGCAGCACTCCTTCTGGGTCGTCCGCAGCGGAACCAGTACGTCTTATAACTGGAAAAACCCTGTACGCAGAGACACCGTCGATACTGGTCTTGATGACGGAGAGACGACCATTCGCTTCGTGACTGATAATGCTGGGCCTTGGTTCCTTCATTGGTAGGTGCCGCACCCTAACCTGTATTCAATTCAATTGACCTTCTTCCCAAGCCATATCGATTGGCACCTTGAAATGTGAGACTCGATTAGCAGGTGTCGCGTGTAGTGCTGATTGCTCGGATCTAGCGGTCTTGCTGTAGTCTTTGCTGAAGACCCTGAGGGTATGGTCAAGCAGAACAAGACGTTGCCTCGTATGTCGCCTCTTACATTATTGAACTGCCCGCTAAGAAAGTGTGTTCTCAGCGCCGTTCCATGATCTCTGCCCGAAATTCTACAAGAATGATCCCGACAGTGGTAACCATACCGTGTATCCTGAGTAGGGGCTTGGATTGTAGTGGTCGTAACAGTCTCTTGCTTCTGTCCTTCTAGCTTCGAATCGTGTGTTCGTAGATTTGTAGTCCTCGATAACTTGAATACTGTCTTGTGTTTCTATGCCAAATGAGGCCACCGCACATTCTTTGACGTTCGCCACAGAAGATACGATTAAGACGCAATAAGGTATAAGCAATTAGTTCAGCGATGCCGACAGCAATGCATCTTCACGAGGCCAGTTGAGACAACAAAGTTCGGACGAGAGAGAATGGAAGCATTTCATCCCTACCCAATCCTGGCTGTATCGCCCACGTATACAATACCGGCAGTGAATAGTTAAACCACATCAGAACCCATATGTATCCGATTATGCGCGTCATCCTTGTTTGACGCGTCATCCCCATCTTCTTTGCAACAGCGACCACCAAGTCTTCAAATGTGATCGCCGCGGCGTTCATTAAGAAGAATGGAACGGAGCATCCGACGTACTGCCGCCCAACCATGAGGTCGCCGAAACAATGTATCACTCCAGATACCGAAAAAGCGATCCAGACTTGTATCTGAGTGGAGACAAATGACCCACGATGAGCACCTGATGAGAAAGCGGCAGTCTTCCCAACAAGAGAGCAATACTAAATTAGAAGATGAGCTTCACAAATGCGTAGTGGTCGAGGAAACTGCGTACACGTCGAAGATTTTGGTGCCATACTCGCCTGTGTTATATATCAAGTCAGATAGTACACGCTCAAGGTAACTAATAAGAGCTCACCCCCATGTGCGGCGCAATGTATAGGCATCTGACCACGCTCCGAATACATTTGGCCACAATCTGGGGTCTCCAGCCAACCAGTGTGACCCTGTGCATACACAAGTGAGGGCGATGATCGTGGAAAGCAGCTTCAACGACGCATAACCACACAAAATCCAGGAGAATTGGCACGCAAAGCTCAGGATATGTCCATGCAGGCCGTTAGGGAAACTCGATGTCCCCTGAAGGAAGAACTCTGGATGTGTATGGATGAAGCTCTGCCCGATATCTATCAGGAACAGGCACTGTAGTACTTTCAGGATACGAGAGCGGATGAATTGTGAGCGTGTGCCTTTGAATGGTGGTGGAACATTCGGAAGCTTGACACAGTGTAAGCATTGAAGTGATGTGTGCCAGATGGGATGCACTGACCTGAACATTCAGCCCGATGAAACGGGGATTGCGGAGGATGCATAGCGCATTGTAAAGCCTCGTTTGCAGTGGCTTGGCTTCCAGTGAGGTCGCCTCCTCGGTATAGGTGTACTCCTTCATTGGGTCGGACAACCATAGAAGTAGCAACACATTAAACGGCTGCGCGCCCAGAGCACCACCAAGGCCATAATCTCCACCAATGTCGCCTGTCGTATACGTCGCTGTGGTATAGTACGTCACGTATATAAGCAATACGGATGCAAACAAGCGCAGAAGTTGTGATGGTCGGGTAGCAATGACGAGGGCAAGGAGAAGGTCTGGAGCCACTAAACATGTAAGGATGGGAAGAAAAGGCTTCATCTAAACCAGGTGGACGCAGAAACACAGGGGGTACGCCTGAACTTTGAAGACGTAATTAAGCTCGCTGTCAACGCCACATCAACCAACCATCAACGTTATTGATTTCATGATGGAATAGGGTTGCCAAAGCTCGGTCCTTGGCCACCTTTTGGTCAACCAGGACCAAGAGCACTTCAGACTCATCTAATAAAGGTGTGAGAAGCATGATTTTGTGTGACATATCAATGAAAATCCAACGTATCCATTGTCTGCAACATGTTGTAGAAAATTGGTCTCCAACAAGGTTCTTTTTTTATTATTTTTGAAAAAAAAAAAAAATTGTTGAGAGCAGAATGTTGAGAATATGTCTCAAAAGACCTGCATCTTGAGTTTTGGCAACAAAATCAAATGGGGAAGGAATCATATGTGGGCATGTGGGGTCTGTGAATGAAAGACATGGTCACATTACTGATTATAAGCCCAAAAAACGACTATAACAAAGCATGGCTGAGCTAAGCAAATGCAAGAGGTTGTATATATTCAACCTGGGCCTTTATCACTCAAAAATAAAGGCCAAACACATGGATGACAGTACATCTAACAAGGAAAATGTAACATTGAAAACTCATTCAAGATTGACAACTGACTTCTCATTTTCAGATACTACTGCAGCCATTGCACCCTCATATGTCTATGTGAAAGAGAGCTCTCTCAATACTTAGCACAATAAGCTCTCTTTTCTCTCAGCCTAATTCTTGAACCAATTCTCCCAGTCCCAAGCCTCCAAGCCTGAATGACACTACTCCCTTTACACAACCTCCTCCTGAATGACATCATCATGCAGAGTTATACTAGATATATATAATGAAAGAGAGTAATGGATTTTTGATGTGATGGTACTTAAGTAAATGAGTGTATACTGGATCTCAGCCATGATGTGTGCCAGAATGCTAATTTAACCTCCCAGATGCCTCACAAATTATGATGGAGCATCATAATGACCATACGAGGCTGGTAAAGTGGTTGTTGACACTCATGAATGGGAATGATGATATGTAGTTGCGAGTTGCGAGATCTGTGCCGGAATTTCTATACAGTGTGGCGTCAGTTAATGGTTACCACCACGTGCCTTATACCCCTATATCGATGAAGGCACTGACCCTAGAATGCGAACGACAGCCTTCAAGCACTGCGACGACCTCTGTTATGTTCTCCTCTTCCCTGATCAACAAATGCACTGGTCGACATCGAAGTGTTCGTGCTCCACCAACCAGTCACCGTGTTTCCATCAATCCTTAACGTATGGGCAACTTGAATGTGGTCTGCATAGGAGTCCTCTGAGATCCTGGACGTAACCACCTCACGTTTGACCAATCGATCATCCCTTTATCGTCCTTTCCATACCTGTGCAAGTTATGTTCAAGAATCGACTGAAGGAAAAGCCACGAGGAAACAATAATATTACCCCTATATACATTTCTTCTATTACGCCACTTAAAGCTCGTCCCTCGACCCATTCTCCGCATCCAAAGGCAAGCACAGAGCAGGAGTTGTACCAGTAAATTGGTACTCGCACTTTTCCAGCTCCATGACAGACAATAACGCGTTTTCCAGCCCACAAGAGAGAAGAAGCTAGACATCGGGCTGGTCAGGAACGACAATGGGTTCGACATGCATGAATGTGCAGTGCTTACGACGACGTTGCGCTCTGGGCCGTTCCAGCACCGTGTGCCGTGCTTGTAGACCTGCTTCTGGTAGTACTCAGGAGCCCCGGGCTGCACACCCTCGGTGGGGTTCCATGAATCAAAGCTCCTGATAAACCAAGTCAGGTCGGACTTGGAACGAGTGAAAATGTTAAAAAAACTGACCCAAGGCTGAAGGTGGACCCGCCGTTCTTAGGAATCTGTTTGGCTTCCTTGAAGAGGCAGATTTCGTACGTGTAACTGCAGCGCAAATGAGGTCATATTTCAAGGGAGGAAACTCAACACGCACTCTCCCTGGTCAGTGCGCAGGCACTGGTTGTCGAGTTTCTTCCATTCGCCTTCGCGACCGAACCCGTGAATGTTGAACACTTCCGCAAGGTCGTTTTCTGCTTCGGCCTTCTCATCGATGCTTGACTTCAGGGCGCTCTCCGCATCCAACAGATTCTGGCGGGCGCGAGAAGAGTCGGCTGACGCGGTATCGTCCCCACGAACAATACCTAGCTTTTCCAACCACGATACAACTGTGTCCTTGATCTCCTCGTATCGAGGGATAAACGAATCTGGAAGGTACGAAGGCAAGTCAAACACTGTGCCGCCGGTCAGCACGCCAAAAATGAAAGGCGGGTCACGTACGAAGAGAGTCTTCGCGAGGGGCACGGATGTGCTCGTCGTGTTCCAGCAACAAGGACACATAGTCTCCGTTCAATAGCATATCTAACTCGTTTGTCAATCGCTCCGAAGTCCACGGGTTCTCTTCGTCCTCAGTCGTCGTCACTTCTTCCTTCACCGGCACGTTGTCGCCTGCCTCGCCGCCCTCTGCCTCGGCAATGTGCGGCAGCCCAGAAAGCTCTTCCCACCCGCGAACAGCTTCAAGGACAGCCATATCTTGGTAGTTGGGATTGTATCCAGACCTCAAGGCGTGAAGAATGTCGCCGAGCGCTTTCTCCCGTTCAAGGTGCTTCTTGTGCTCGCGCTGGAGGGCAACAAGCGCGTCCGAATGATCCAAGAGAGCAAGATACAGGGCTGGGAGACTATGAGGCGTGGTATCCAAGATGTAAATTAGGTACATACGTGACTGCTGTTTGTGCTCGAGGGCTGCCTTGGAAATGGACTCTGTACGGTCCGCAATATCTGCAGGGGAGTTTTAGTACACATCATGTGGGAGGTGATCGTTAAGATACCTTTAAGACGTGCGACTTCCTTCTCCCTGATCTCAATATCTTTGGTTGACGACTCGATGAGAGCTTCGAGCCGCTTCTTCTCCTTCTGTGCGAATTGAATATATGTAGAGCGGATTTTGGAGCCCTGAAAGACTGTGTAAGCCTGTTTCACCAACACATACAACGGTAGCTTACAGTTTTGCGAAGTTTGCGCTCTTCGTCGCGCTTCGCTCGGTAAATATCGCCGGTCTCCTGGCAGGTGTTCTTGCACACCCCAGACCGTTCGTCAGATCCATCGCAGCATTCCGGCTCTTCGCACCCGGTAAGCATCCTCTCGTGACTTCACAAAGAGGACATACCACATAGGCCGTCGTTTACGCGCGAACTAGCAATAGTTGCTCCAATGTGTCCCTTATTCTGACAGTAGAATACACTGTTCGGGCAAGCGCCCGTCCCTTTTACAGTTCAGACATCAGTTATCCAATATTTAGTAGATGTCAAACCTGGCTCATCGCTGCCGTCTGGGCAGTCACAGGAGTCGTCGTTGACGAACGCCCATGGAATCTCCTTCGAGCCGTCTAAACACTTCCAGTTTCCGGACGATGAGGGCACATATTTTGACACGAGCTGAGGGCCGACTCCAAAGGTCTTGTCAACGGCCGCGACAGCAGGTATAGAGATGGGTAAGAGGAGGAGCCATGGTAGCATCGTCGACCGGTCAAGACGACGTGCGCGACGTGTCCAATTCGGAAATGTGTAGTCCGAGTTCCGTGAGAAATCTATTCCTTTCTAGTCATTGGCAGTTGACTTTGAAGCGCTCACGCAGTTTAAAGTTGTTCTCAGTAAGTCAACAACAAGTACCAGTACCCCTTTAATAGTGGAGTTCAAGGACGTGGATGTGGGTGATTTATTTCTCTCTCATTTTTGTTTTTATTTTTATTTTTATTTATATATCAGATGACCAGCACACACAAACTCTTCGACATCTTCGCAAGTAATATCCTGTGATTTGGCTCCAGGGACATCCTGAAAAACCTTTGATGAAAGACTCTGACTTATACGGATGTATGGTTTCCCTTTGTTCGCGGCGTCCGACACCTCAGGGCCTTTATATGGGTTTGTGCCCTTATAGTGCTGACAGTCCTTCAGTCGAAGTTGACAAAAATAAGAGGGATACACACTCACTGGATTGATTATTAGGGAGCCGTGAAGCCATAGGGTAGGACTGTAATACAGTTGTTCCTGTTTGGCCTACAGGGCAAAAAGATAAATATGACGGCAAGCAGCGACGAAATTGGATAGACAAACCTTCTCTTTAGCTGCTGCTTTCTCGGAGAAGTAACGGAAAGGATTTTTCAAGATAGGAGTCATTGTGGTGTGATAGTGATGATACTTTGTGGCGTTGTCGCTTTTTCGGGGGGGCTTTATAGGCCTTGGATAAAGGGGCGCAATGTCGTCATCATCGATCTCACTTTGCGAGGGCAGGCTGTGTAGCTCCACCGACAGGGGGTGGCGCATTACCTCAAGCAGCACAGCGGTATATCAACAAGACCTTAGTCATGGAGTAACGCCTAAGTAATGTTTAGGCAGATCGGTGTGTCGGTGGCAGGTAATAACGATGAGAAACTTGCACTCTCCTATTCATACGACCACCCACACAAAAGGAGCGTGCTATTGAATTGAAACTTTCAACCGTGACTTTACACACTCAGGATTTTGTGACTCTAGATTGCCTCAGGATGAAATATATCCCTGTCAAACACTATGTAGCATGAAAAATACTTACTCTCCAAATCCTTAGACCTGGTATGTAGTACAGAACTAAAGATTTTCCCTCAACCTGAGTTTTCATCTGTCATGAAGAAGCAGGCCTGTCTAGATATAGAGTGGTTGATCTGGAGTGGTTGAATCCAAAATTATTGCAGATTTGGTGATCTTTGGAGCAGCTTGCTAACTCTTGACTGCTTAGAACATTCCAACTGCTCTGATGCTGATTCTCTTCTGTGTCATTCTGACACTTGCACATTAATTGCAACACTAGTCAACCTTCCATCTGAATCCATTGCTCGAGGGGATAATACAGCCAATTTTCAAATAGCACAAAACGAAGTGTTGGAGAATCATTAGAGAATCCGAGTGTGACCGTGCTCAGGTTTGCCACAATCTATTCTTGGACTCATTGATTACGGTCATCCGCGGCTGTCTGTCAACTTTTCTTATACTTATACACTGTTGCTACGATGTATCAATTTCCTTGTTCGTTTGAAGCGATTCCTTCCCTGCTCCCCCTTGTTAAGGAAATTCAACATAAAGATCCCTTCATTCTCCCCTCAAGTCCATATCCAAACCAGGATTGATGCATATCCCGCCGATTTCTCTTCACGTCAAGGATGAGAAGGCATGACTTTGACGAGTGGTGCCAGAGTTGACTGTTCCCTCCAAAGGCAATTCAATCCATTGTCTGGATTCGTTTGATTGCAGTCTCGTCGGGGGTCTACATGATAATACAGTGCTACAGGTGAGTCTTAAGGCGAGGGGTCTTGTGGCATATTGATTCCGCTTCCTGGTTAGAGCCGCCTTCCGTCCACTAGGTGCTAGAAAATACGAGTTTGAACTAGGCCCTTGTACACTGGTAGAAGCGGAAAGAGGGGCCAAGTCTCTCATAGCCCCCTATCAGTTTGAAACACTACAATGCTTTGTACAATTTGTAACGAGTTTTAGTTGCTTTCTCTGAGCCTTGTAAGTATCGATTCTGAAACAAGTACAAGCATTTACAGAGCTTCACAAATGAGCAACAGATGAGTCCAGACTGAACATCTCTGCCCGGAAAATTTCTGAGTGTTCTTGGCGATGTCGGGAGCAATTTGGATGGACATCTTCCCCCTCAACTTTCAACCATCATCATTCATCAGTCGCCCCCATCCTATAAAGTGGTGATTTCGACCTATGAAGCATACTTATGCAAGGACGCGTTGGTAGCTTTGCGCGCTCAGTGGCCGGAACGTTTGTTTTCCGGATTTCACATGGCCATGACAACATGTGTTGTCACTGCTCGGCTCCCGAGAGTGCTGCGAGGTTGCTGGCCGAGTCAAGTCGACTCTCCACACATTTGGCATTCTCATTGCACTAAATAGTAAGGCGTACTTATCTGTGTGTAAGTCCTTTCCGTAAGTATGGATTGAACCAGACTAATAATAGCTAATATATAGGCCCGAAACGAGACTTTGGTTTTGAAAATCAGAGTCAACGTAACAGTGCCGTTATCTGTGAACCTTTTCTCACCGCAGCATACGCTAGCGAGACCTTTCAATCCTCTGCGAATTCAGTGAAATCATGGATTCTTTGTCTGCTGACTCCTACGCTTCTTTTCCATTAACCCTGTTCGACCGGCTCTTCGAAAGAACCACGTTCTTAACCGGATGGCTTGTAGAAGGCACCATTGATACGGATGCACTTGCAACAGCCTTGTCAGGCGTCACCAAGAAATGGCGGATGCTGTCAGGTCGGTTAGAATCAATGCAGGACGAGGATGATGTACGTGCCGTATTTATTGACTGTCAGATGTCAATAGCCCAACAAATTCGTAGGCAACACAATGGCGTATTAAGATTCCATTGGGAGAGATTCCTGAATCCTACAAAACATTTTCTCTCACAACATCGACCAGCGAGTTCCCCTTGTCCCATTATGTGAATTATCCGCTCCCCCTGGTTTCGCCCTCGCTTCCACATGCGCTGTTCATCCATCCATCCACACCACGACAATATACCCTATGGGAGTCGGCGAGCCACCCATTGACCTGTTGGCAAGTAACACATCTCCCGGCCGATGCCTCGGGCAAGCAACATACCTGTATTGGCTTTGCGCGCTCGCATGGGATATTTGACGGCATTGGCGCTGCTGCAATCATGCGTGCCCTGGTGTCTGAGATGAAGGGTGAAGAATGGTCCGCGCCTCCGCTTCCTTCAAGCGGCTTCAGCGGCAATCACCTGCAGGAGACGCTCGAAGCTCGAATTCAGGCGTACAAGGCACAAGGGGGGACGGCGCCCAAAGATTACTATGGCTTTGTCAATCTGGGAGTTGCGGGCGCTGTGAAAGAGATTGCGTGGCACATGCGTCAACGATGGTGGAATGGTGCTGATCGCCGCATCCTGCTCTTGCCCAAAGACGTCCTGTCCTTTCTCACGAAAGGTGTGCGCGCAGAACTAAGCCATTCCTTTGAAGGGAGCAGTGCGACAGACGTTACCACAGGAGACATCTTGGTGGCTTGGGTACTCAAGGTAATGTACTGTCAACTACTTAGAGAACCCTTTATTCATCCACCCTAGACCATGTATTCTAGGGGAACGTCGCCGAAATCAATCATCCATTGCTCCAACCTTGCTTCCTTCCGTGCGCTCCTCACAGAAGACGACTCGTCCATCCTTCAATACCCGCACAACGCTTTCGTGCCCCTCCCATACCCAAGCATGACCGTTGCCCAGATCAACGCCTATCCCCTGCACGAACTCTCGCGCATTCTCGCTGCCTCTCGCGCCACATTGGGTGTCTCCCACCTCATGTCCTCGTACGATGCCCTCAAATCCGTCACCGCGTTCCCCGCGAGCCCCGCCGCCCACGAGAACATGGTAGTGTCGAATGTCTCCGCGTCGCGCATCCTGGAATCGGACTGGAGCTCTGTAGGCGCCACTCGGACCGTGTGCGGGTACCGCTACCAGCTGACGCCGAACGAGCTCTTGATGACCAATACTGTGTACATCGCGGGGCGCTTGGACGACGGGAGTGTCGTTTTGGACGTGAGCTTGAATAAGGCGCGGATGGAGTTGTTGGCTAAGGAGGTGCTTACGTTGAAGGCGGCGAGTGAACAGACTAATGTGGCAGCGGCTTGATGGACTTGCTCTCGTATCTATTATTGCTCTTCTCTGTGGAGAAAATCATAGTAGGAATGGTATTTCAATATATAGCCTTAGCTGTAAGTATGTAACACGCAGTCGAAAAAAATATGATGTACGCTGCAGATATGGATGGAGAGAAGAGTAGTAGTAGTAGTATTCCATAAACCATTCACAGCTCAGACGTTTCTTTCGACACTACGGACTCAACTTCACACCCAACTCCTCTTTCTCTTCGACAGGTAGCTGAGCCAGCGTCAATGTATCATCAACGTTATCATCATCCTCATCGAACGGTAGCACCTCATCTTCATCAATGAGATCCTGAACCCTACATACAATCTCCCCTAACTCGATGAGCCAACCCCTTTCACACCTCAAGCACCTGTTTCACCACACACACTGACGATGCAGTCATTGCATATCGTAATCTGCTGCAGTGTCGTATGAGGCCCAAAAACCGAGGCGGAGGGTGCCACGAGCGGTATATGTTCCAGGTAAAATGTATAAGGTTAAAAAAGCGATCCAGTACTTCTCCAAGGATGCAATGGCGCCACATGAGATGTTTAATTGTGAAGGGGGACGTGCTAAATATTGTGCCATGGGGTTTTGACTCGGGGTATTATTTTCGCGGAACTCGCTTGCAGGGGTGTCGCTGTCCCAGAATTCGAAAGAATTTAGGACGGCAGAAGCGGAATATTCAGGCTCTGGGGGGAATAGGCTCAGTAACAAAAGGCGGCATCCGTATAGACAGTGAACATGAAGGGCGGGTGATTTAATGTCGCCGATGATAAATGACTTGAGAGAAGGCAGGATAAGTTCAAAGAATCGCGATGTGAGTACTAGTACTAGTGTCAGGCGTAGGGAATGGAGTTTTGGAATAATATACAGTGCCAGGTTGCCTTCATACGGCGGCCATACTGCGTTGACTTTTGCATCCTCGAATTCGGCCCTGATTTCGTCAAGGAACCACCCAGAGGGAGGGAACTACCCTCTGTATCACTTGATTGGACAACTAGAGTTTCCCTTTAACCGATAACAACGCTCGCTCGCGATGTATCACTCTCGACGTGGGTTTCTCAGTGTCGTAGGTGTAGGGCTTGCTTGATCAGCAAAATTAAGATCATGAGAGAGGGTGGTGTGAAAGATGTCGCATGCCTCTAGCGAGGACATGTACTGTAACATCATCTCAACACGATCCATTCGTATGGCAAACCCAAACAGTTTGAGACGACCAAGCGCTTCAGCAGAGAATAGTCTTTCAAAGGGAACTGTGCGTCAGGTGCGTAGCAATTAAAGTGGTTGGTAGTCTTTCTTTCCACAGACCACCCACGCCAATAGGACTTCCAGACGAGGACAGGCGGAGGCGTGTGTCCACCTTCGTACCAAGCCTTCCAACACCAAGATATCGAGACGGCGATGGCGCTCCAAGAAGACAAGCACGAATTTGATCGCCACCGTATTATATATAAGAAACTGCCTTTTGAGACATAGTTTTGACGAGAAGCGATTCATGTATAAGCTCGAGAACATTATGGCCGTCTTCCCCTTCAATTATTTCGAACGAGGTGTCGTATGCCTCGGGGACACATGTGGCCCAGTCGAAGATATAGCGCAAAATTGGTCAACTCACATCGAAATTCCGATTCAGTGCGCAGCGGCTCATTTCGGCCAATCGCGCAGATCGTCACAAACAACGCCTAGTCCGCTTTTGGCCGCAGAAAGGACAACGATCATTCGTACAAAGGAAATCCGTAACCAGATTGTACCTTTCATTTATAAAGCAAGTCGACATTGTCTAGCTAGCGCTGTACAGTATAGCCGTGGCGTTCACTGAATTCAAAAGCCATTGAGCAGGCACAGCTTACATCATCCAGCCAAACAAGACACGCACCGCAAGATCGGAA